>LBNU01029639.1:8937-20795 GCA_014162995.1 Artemisia annua
CGGCCCCTTCCCCCACCCCTCGCGGGCCTTCATCACTTTTTATGGTCGTGACATACAACAACCAAACACATCCTTGTCTTTGATTCGTTCAATTAAGATTGTTGTTGTTAAGTTCATTGGATCAAGCACTAACATCATGTTGAGGTCGTTCGAATGTTAGTGTGGATCAACCTTGGTGAGTTCACATTAATGGTCTTATAGTGTTCGCTGAATTTCCCATCCAAACTCAACGTGCATAATTGTTGTTATTATATTTGATTAGTCATACACATGTGTTTGGATCGCTGCGTATAGAAAAGGTTTTTAGATTATTTATGCTTTTGCTGAATTTCTTATTATTCTTATTTAATTGCTATATATTAAAATTATAACCACGTTTTGCATTAGTGGTATCAGAGCCACTTATACATGTTATGACTATCATGTGATCCGTTTAAATAGAATTTTATGGTTATGAATAGTCATATCGAATTCCCTACGGAATTTCGTATGGTTTGTTGGTACAAACGAAGATATGATTTGATGAAGAATAAATAAGTGTCCTAAAACTTATCACTTTTCATGTTTACTATAATATTTATTTGGTTTAAAAGAACTCATGACATGTCTGTTAAATTGGTGTGTGTGAAAGTTTTTGTATAAAAACCAATCAAATGAAAAACTTGATCTGATTTTTGGTATAAAATGAATGATCGATAATGAAAAACCAATCAAATTGAAATCCTACAAACCCACTAACCAATATTTTAATCACTCTAAGCTGACGGCTCGATTCGGCTCTACGTGTGAACAGTGTTGGCTCAAGCCGCGGCTCCACAGTGCACCCAGCCGCCCCACTCCCTTAAGCCAATTTCCAAGCCGACGGCTTCGGAACAGTTCCGGCTCCCCAAACCACTTCCATTAATGTTATATAGTATAACTAACATATACCGGAAACAAAGGGAATAAGAATAAAGTTCAAATCCTAAAATCATTAACAATTAATGATTGTTGTCTGGTTCTATCGACATACATAAAATATTTCTGGGAGGCAACCAAAATACCGTTGCTAGACGGCCACTTGTCTTTATTTATTACTTATAAGTTATATGCATGCCTAAGGTCAAGTGGGAGTTTGTAGGATTATAGCATGATATAACATAATTAAATATTGTCATTAATATATGAGACCATGGGGTCACACACAATAACACGAGACTTCAGTTTTATGTATTTATTGTACATAAATAATTGATCTAGTTAAGCGAAAACATAAGTGGGCTTAATCATTTAGACTGATTAATAAATATTGGCCTTAAACCAGGAACTAGATAGAGAGCCCATCTGGCTAATTAAGTTCGTCCGCCCCCTATGGGGTTTGTTGGGCTTGGTTAAATTATTTGTTTGAAAATATAAAGATATTATTAGTTAAACATGCTATTAAATTGGTAATTGTCTTATATAATTAATTAATATATCTCATATTTAAATATATAATATATCATTTAAGTGTTATATAAATACTCTAACTGTGGAATTAAAGTTTCTCTTGATTTTACCCTCGAAATTCCGCTTCCCCATTCTTCTCTTGTTTTCGATCGTGACACACAACAAACCAAAGACATCCATGTGTTTGATTTAATGAATCAAAATTGTTGTTGTGGAGTTCATTGGATCAAGTAGTAGCATCCTGCTGAGGTCGTTTGAGTGTTATTGTGGATCAACCATGGTAAGATCACATTACTGGTCTTATAGTGTTCGTTGAGTCTCCCATCCAAACTCAAGGTACACAATTATTGTTATTATATTTGATTAGTCATACACATGTATTAGGATTGCTGTGTGTGAAAAATGTTTTTAAATGGTTTATGCTTCCATTGAATTTCTGATTATTCTCATTTAATTGTTAAATAAAATTTAAAATTATAACCGCGTTTTCCATGAGGTTGTATGTAACAATTCGCATTTTCATGTTACTATTCATCCTCATATTTTTACTATTCATCTCGTCAATTTTTTTTACAAGTTACATTTTTTTCCCATTTCTATTGAAACATTGTACAATTAATATTCCACGTAATCCCAAACCTACAAGTTTAGGTTTTGGCAACGTCTACGAATTCAAGTAAACGTATCTATCATTTAATATACTAAGTTATAGTATATTGACAAGTTTCGACATTTTCACAAATCCCATATTTTTACCTCATCCGATTTTTAATCTCGTAATTTAAATTACATAACATTAGCGATTACCCGGACCAAAAACTCACTCCGTAAAAAACTATATAATATCTAAAAACTCTTAACCTCCTCTTATTAGCCCTAGGTGGCATTTTTATTAGTCACAAGGACACTTGGCATAGTTTCATCCAAACTAGTCCAAGATCTCTACACATATGTTAACTTAGGACTTAAGAATTAACACCTACACAAAGTTTGCAAAATATCTAAACCAAGTAACCTCCTCAAAGTGCTATAAAAGGAACTCATTTTCGCTTCTTTCTCTACACATCAAACGCCTAACACTTCATATACATACCCCTTTCATCTTTGATCTTCAAAGTTATTAGTTTCCCTATCATTGTCAATGCTCTTGTCAAGTTTTGCATGATCTATGTTCTAGTTCTTTCATTCCTTTGGTGATTTTCCAATCTACTCAGGTCACCTAAGGTCTCATCACAATCCCTTCAAAATACAAGAAGTGTAGAAGGTAGCTAAGGTGTGGGAGATTGCTCAAATCCTAGTTCTAGCCCTTCCTTTTTATTCCTTACTTTTGAAAGCCAAAAGTTGTAAGAAAACGTAGCTCACCTTCTTGATCAAATACCATTTACATGTTTAATATATGCTATATATGTCTAGTTATAATGATCACATGATGTGCAAATCCTTAAAAATCAAGCTTACACTTATATGTTAACTTATGTATGTAAATAAGTGAAATTAGTGATTTATGCTATGATAAAGAACCAAACTAAATACCCATGACCTTTGACAATTACTTACTGTTAAAGAGGATTTTACAAGAAAAACGTAGCAATTTGAATCACCTAAAACAAGTACACGAGTCAAAAATTATGATCAAAAGAAGTTAACGAAACCGGAAAACTAAAAACTATCAACAAACCTACTGCATGAATTTCGAAATTTTTCAACTGGTCCGATTCAATAAAAAGTTAAAACACAAAAGTTGTCCGCAATGATGATTTACGTCCACAATGAGGGAACTCGGCCTAAAAACACCAAGCAAAGGCAGTTTTTTGCCTCAAATTGTAAAAACAGTTTTTGATGTCAAAATTTGGTTTTCACAATACAAATAATTAGAAACCATGTTGTTTTCGAGACTAGTTACTTACTAAAATAATAATCTTCATTCAAATAAACTTTCCTAAGTTTATTCGACCTTCAGAATAGTGTTTTTCACATGTGAAAACCAGTTTTCACATGTGAAGCAATAATCCTAACTTATAGGTTTTTCACAAGTGAAATAATAAATCCTAACTTATAAGTTTTCACATATGAAACTATACTCATAACTTGTAATAACCATTATGATTTCCTAATCATAAACCAAACAACCTTATAACTTATGTTTGCAAATCATATGATCATTTTTGACACTTATATCACGGAATCAAACAAGCAAAGCATATATTTTCCATATCCAGCACTACAAATCTAGGGAGCTTCATGTAAGGGGTTTCATTTGGGTAAAAGGAACAACGAGTTGTTGGATTGACGATTTAAAGTGTCCTAGCTCCTCAAACGTTTACTGCATGACCTCTGAATTATGATGGCCCGAACGGTAGTACGTGATATATAAACTAAAAATGTTGCATAACCCATTTCTATAAAACGACAAACACAACCTACCAAGTACTACATCATGATCAATATAAGGACATATATAGGCTCGTTTATGTTTTCCTAGACATTATTCCAAATCTAAGACACAACAATTATTCTAGGTTGCACATAGAGGTTTTCCCAGCTTATCCAACGATTTTGTTATATCCTTAAACATCATCCACTCACGGTTTGTCATATCCCCATTTTTATACTTATTTTATAAATACTTTGGGGGAGATACATGCTCAACTACTGTTCGTTTCAAACATGATTATTTGCAAATAGTATGTTTTATATGAACTAAATGTTTATTTATGCTAAATAACATTATTGCCATACTTAGAGTTTCTATATCATAGACCACTAAGCACTATGCGTAGTGATTACGAATATTGTGGTTAGATCTATTAGGATTAATGTAACCATTAAGTTGGCTCAGTTAGAGCAAACAAACGCAACAAACATTTGAGAATACTAGGTATAACAACAGATTACCTACTAGGCTATGATTGCAACAATTATTCCAATTTCTATCAGTAAGAAATTTACATTTTGGTTTTCATAATGATAGTGCAATAACAAACAATGTTAGAGATAACAAACAATGTTCAACGCTTTGGGTGTATAACAACGTAACCCAGACACAGAACGATTGGTGGCCCCCTACCGAGATAAATGGGATGATTTCATGTACTTGGTACAAACTATGTGATCCAATGGAGTTGGTGTAATCTCGAAACTAATAGAAATGGGTATAATAACAATCCAACGGACTTAGTACAATTGTGAACAAACTAGAAACAGAAATTTAAGGTTTCAATGTCAAGACCTAAGAGCAACAGAAACACTACCTACATGTGATATTGTATTTAGTACAATTGTCATACACTTGGAATCTTAGAAATCTACATTTAGTATTCACATATACTTGTCACGATGATTTTTACAAAGTTTCCACAATTATTTCCACAAACTCTATAAACTCACCAACCATTGTGTTGACACTTTTAGCATGTTTATCTCAGGTCCATAATGAACGAGGCTGGCACGGAGGAGCACGGATACTTAAAGAAGGCTATAAATTTTATTATCATTTGAAAACTGTAGAAACGTGGGGGCTTGGGGGGGGGGGTAAATACGTTCCTGTTTAAAATCTTAAATTTTTCATATCAAATTCTCGATCAAGTGTGACTAAATATGAATGGTGGCTATGTCAATCATAACAACTATATATGTTGCGTAACTACAAGTATACAAGTAATCATATAAACATAAACATAACACGAGGTTACAAGTATTAAGCTACTTCTAATTGTACTGGGGACGGTCCTCTATATGTACGGACGGTCCCATGTATATTTGGGACCGCCTCCCTAATTAAGGGACCGCCGTTAGTGGAGAGTTTGTTACATGTGATTAAGTTTTCTTATGTTTTGCGTTTTTATGTTAACTAGTTAACATCACAAGCATACACACAACAAGCCATACAAACCTAAATACAATGCAAGTATATAAAGTAAAGAGATGGGAAGAGAAAAAGCAAACCGGACATGATGATTTATAGTGGTTCGACACGAAGCACCTCTTCGTCCTACTCCACTCCCCGAGTACCAACACTCGAGAGCTACTTCACTAGTCAACACGCTCCGTTTAGGCGGAGCAAACCATACACAAAGCTTACACCAAGTTTAACGACACTAAGCGGAATGTCGAGTCCTAATCCTAGCTAGAACCAATCTACATAAAGCCCACGTGGCTACACGTATGAGCACTCTCGTCCACTTGGATTCACACAATCTAAGTTGATAAGGAAATATTTGTTGCGCTTTTAGGGGGTCATTTAAGCCTTAAATCGTGATTTTATGATCAAATATTACCTCAAATCATTCCATTTCTCATTTTAGGTACTTGGAACGTGAATTCTGGAAAATGGAGCATTTTGGACGTTTTTGGAGTCAAAAGTGAAGAAAACGACAAAATCAAGAAACAAGGCTGAAAAATACACCTGACGCCGTCACACCTTAAAAGGTGACGCCATCACTTGAAGATTCAAAAGGTGGAAAATATTGCAAGTGACGCTCCAGAAAACTTTTAGTGAAAATACACATGACGCCGTCATGTGTTAATGGAAGTAGGGCGTCTGGTATAAAATTAACAAGAGACGGCCCAGAAGTATTTGTGAGTGACGACGTCAAGAAGCTGGATTGTGCATCAAGAAACCCTAATGACGGTGAGATGACGGCGTCAGGACTCATAACCTGACGCCGTCACCCTTGTATATCTATATATAGTTTTGGATTTTTCATTCATTAAGTGTGCAACTTTGGAGATAAACCCTAGTCCGACATTTACAGTATTTTTAGGGTTTCAAACCCTATTTTCTTCCATGTTCAATTGAAGATAAGTTCTTCCTTTAATCATTCAATATGTCTATGTGTTGTTTGATTCATTGTTTGTCTTATCTTTACATTAACATGCTAGCTTAGGTTGTAGCCTCTCGTAATTTCCCCGAATAATAATATGCTATAACTATGATTTTTGAAATCATCACGTAAATTAATAACCATTTTAACCGATAACAATTTTTTTTAATTGTGCTATGCTATTTTTAAATCACAACGAGTTTTGTGATTACCGTTTACCTAGGAACACTCACACACAACCCTTGATAGTCTAAGAATCGCGAATTTATTTTTAAAACCTTTAACGTTTAATATTTAACGTATAGATGCGTTTCGTTATTTAACCACACACGTTCAAATGAATTCCCGAGCTCCTGAAACTTTCCACTAACACTCGATAAATATTTTTGAACTCGACACGATACCCGAACCTCGGTAAAAGGGCCTACACGACCCATTGGGCCTTGGCTCACTCCCTTCGTTAACACAACTCACAAACGGACCCTTTATATTTTTTTTTTCTTTTCTTCCTTTTCTGGCCCAGTCCACCAGCGAAGCCCAATAAGTCCAAACCCCTTAATATTTTTCGAATAAACCTTTCCCAACACCCGTTTACTTTAGCCTCGATACTCACTCGTTTTCCTAACAATACCTAATATTTTTACACATCCTAAATTACCTTGGTACTAAGAATTACGAGGGCCAAATCATTTTCAAAATCATGTATGTTTACTCCCTTAAAATCGATCAAAGCTCAGCCACAAAACTCATTTTCATTATTTTCGAAAAACTTGAAAACTCACTCGTTACACTCATAACCCTCACAAAACGTTTCCTAAACCATCAAATGCACGTATTTATTTAGCCTTTGACTTCTATAAACCCCCAAACAAACCGAGACAAGCTTAATGATGAGACTCTTGTCTCATTCCTTTCGTTAACACCTCCACAAGGATGAATATTTGCAACCACCATACTATTCACCTCGTTTGACTCCATCTTGATCCCCTTGACCACGTTTTTGAGGAAGATAACATCTCCCTAAATGAAAATCCTTAACGCAACATATGGAGCTTTTGTTTTCTTCTTTCACTCGTATACCCACAAGGACGAATCTATCCTACTAACTTCACTATTCCTTGTCCTTGAATCATCATTACCCTCCCATTTAACACTTTTTGCAACCTCCTATATAAACCTATGCATGTACACGAGCCATGCATGCCACCTTCACAACACTTACCACTTCATAAATATTTCTAAGTCCTTTGGAAAGTCTTGAAGTCGAGTAGATTTGCCAAAGTTTAGTGGCTTCTTAACTTTGCATTTGAATTATGTAACTTTTTAAACCAAGGTGAGTTCATAGCCCACTCTTAACTTTTTAAACCCTTAAAAAGAAGTTGACGGAGGCTCCTATTTTAGTTGCCCCCGACTGGGATTTGCCCTTTGAGTTAATGTGCGATGCGAGTGACTATGCAATCGGGGCGGTCCTGGGGCAACGCAAGGATAAATATTTTCAGCCTATACACTATGCAAGCAAAACAATGAACAATGCCCAATCTCATTATACCACAACCGAAAAAGAGATGTTGGCAGTAATTTATGCTTTTGAAAAATTTCGATCATATCTGCTTTTAAAGAAATGCATAGTGTATACGGACCATTCAGCCCTCAAATACCTAATGACCAAACAAGATGCCAAGTCCAGATTAATGCGATGGGTGCTTTTGCTCCAAGAATTTAAATTCGAGATCCGCGACAAGAAAGGAGCAGAAAACCTAGCCGCTGACCATTTGTCCCGTCTTGAAAATCCTCATCAAGGTGTTCTCGAGAAAAAGGATATTGATGACTCATTTCCTCTCGATACACTTGAAAGTGTATCACTTTGTGATTCTAGTACCCCATGGTTTGCCGATTTTGCAAACTACCATGCGGGGAATTTTATCAGAAAAGGAATGTCGACCCAGGACAAAAAGAAATTTTTCAAAGATGTTAAACAATATTTTTGGGACGACCCTTATTTGTTCAAAGTTTGTGCCGACCAAATCATTCGGAGATGTGTCCATGGTAAAGAGGCCGAAGCTATTTTGATGGCATGCCACAATGGCCCCACAGGGGGACATCATGGTGCCAATCTTACTGCTAAAAAAGTTTTTGACTCCGGTTTCTTCTGGCCTTCGATCTACCGCGATGCACAGGACCTGGTGAAGTCTTGTGACGCGTGCCAACGACAAGGAAAAATTTCGCAGCGGGATGAGATGCCTCAAAACTCCATCCAAGTTTGTGAAATCTTTGACGTTTGGGGAATCGATTTCATGGGACCATTTCCATCTTCAAACAAAAACAAATACATCCTCGTGGCAGTCGATTATCTTTCTAAATGGGTTGAAGCAAAAGCTTTTCCAACTAACGACGCCCGAGTGGTTGTAAAATTTTTGAAAAGTTTGTTTGCCAGATTCGGTACACCTCGAGCTATTATCAGTGACCGTGGAACTCATTTTTGTAATGACCGATTTTCAAAAGTTATGTCAAAATATGGTGTTACCCATCGACTTAGTACCGCTTATCATCCTCAAACTAGTGGTCAAGTCGAGGTGTCGAATCGTGGTCTAAAAAGAATTTTGGAAAGAACCGTGGGTGAGAATCGTTCTTCTTGGTCGGACAAGTTAGATGATGCACTCTGGGCCTTCCGCACAGCTTATAAAACACCAATTGGTTGTACCCCTTACAAGCTCGTGTACGGAAAGGCATGTCATCTTCCGATTGAGCTAGAGCATCGCGCCTACTGGGCTTTAAAACATGTGAATTATGATTTAAAAACCGCGGGTGATCACCGAAAAATCCAGTTGAATGAGTTGAATGAACTCCGAGATCAAGCTTATGAAAATTCTTTGATTTATAAGGAGAAAACAAAACGGATTCATGATTCAAAAATCAAAAATCGTGTTTTTAATGTCGGTGATCAAGTTTTGCTTTTTAACTCAAGGTTAAAATATTTTCTGGAAAGCTTAAGTCCCGTTGGTCTGGACCGTTTACCGTCGCCCAAGTTTTTCCTTATGGTACTATTGAACTTTCTCAACCAAATGGGCAAAATTTTAAGGTAAACGGTCATCGTTTAAAACAGTACTTTGGAAGGGACATACCATCTTTGGTTATCCCGGATCTCCAGACTTTTCCCAAGGACAACTAATTCGGGATCGAGTCAAGCTAAGTGACTCGGTGACCAAAAACAAAGCGCTTCGTGGGAGGCACCCCATGCTTATCCATCTATGTTTTTTAGTATCTAATAAGTAACGCGAGGAGGGCGACCTCTTCCAATCTTGTGTTTGCTTGGTTGTTTGTGTTTGTGCAGATTTCCCCAATTCATGATGACTCTCGTGCTCGTGGATCATCTCATCTCCACTCGAGTCCCATGTATTGATGCTGCTTGGAAATCCTATATCCAAAATCTTTTCGACTAACGGTATCTTTGGCATACTTAATAAACGGCCTTAGATTTATTGTTAGGATTACCCTTACCTTTTTAAACATTGAGGACAATGTTTACCTTTAGTCTGGGGGGGGGGGGTGAATCTTCGATTTGATTGACCTAGCACTTTCACCATTGTCGTTTACTTACGCAACCCCGTTTTTCCTCAAAAATCCACAAAAATTGAAAAATTTTGAAAAAATTCAAAGAAAAAAAAAATGAGAAAAAATTAAAAATTATGCAAAAATAGAATAAAAGTTTTGACACCGCGTTTGACTTTCCTACTAGGTAAGAGTGATAATAAAAATTTTGACTTGATCCGGGCGTGTTGAGCCCTAACTTGTTCCCTTAACCAATGATGATCACAAAAGCTTTTGCTAGTTTTGTACATAAGGAGCTACTCTTTTGTCGGCTCCCGTACTTGACTTTATATATGCGTGGCTTGATTATCGGCTAAGCATCCGCGGATCTCATTATTTGAGATTTTAAATTTGCGGAGAACGTGAAATGATTGAGTTTCCTTAGAAGTTAGATGCTAAGCATAGAGTAGTTGGATCTCATCGAAGGTACTCATGTGTCTTTGTATGTATCCAATATCCTTGATGTGGACCACATTTCTCTTGCAGACCTTCTTAAGGGAAGATCGATAACTACTTAGCGTATGAATTTGGTATCTTTATCGGACTAAAAACTATGAAACGAGATGCTTATGAAGAAATTGGTGTGGTGGTTCTAGCTAGTGAAAGCAAGAACCTCGGGTCGTAGTCCCAACGAGGGTTGAATGGATCTAGTCGTTCAAAACCGTGAGTTATGTGAAGTGAATGAGTTTAAAGATGATTTGGGTTTGTTTATACTACGAAACTTTTATTTAAAACTTAAGAAAAGTAAAACTTGTTAAATAGAACTAAAATGAAGGAGAAAAGAAAACATAAAGTTAAAAGAAATAAAAGAAAGAAAGAAAGGTAAAGTAAATAAAAGAAATGAAAATGAAGTAAGAAATGTAAAATGTTTTTAGGTTTTTAGATTGAATTAATAAAAGCAAAGAAAAGAAAATGTTTTAAAAGAAAATAAAACAAGTGAAAAGAAAAATAAACTAAGTTGAAAAGATTTAAAGAAAATTCGGCAGAGTAACGTTTAGATTTTAGAAAAATTAAACCTTACTCGATGAAACGATAAGGTGAATAAAAGCCTAGCTCGGCTTGTAAAAGAAAATGAAACAAGAAGAGAAAAGAACAAGACCAAACTCGCTACAATAAGAAAGCAAAACTCGCTAACCATCTTCAGCCCATACTCGCTAACCTACACAATCCATACTCGCTAGTTTTGTTTCTCCCATACTCGCTAAGCTCACACAATACTCGCTAGACAAGGAATGAATCCATACTCGCTGGAACTATGTGAAACTCGCTAGAAAGTGACAAACCAAACTCGCTAGGATACAAAAAAAACAAACTCGCTAGGACTTTAGGACCCAACTCGCTAAACCCTAAAATTTTCCTACTCGCTAAAAATGGGTTTGGACTTAAAAACTTTTAACGTGACCAAAAACTTTATAAAAAATAAGTAAAACTTGTTAAAACTTAATAAAAATAACGTTTAGACACAAAATAAGCTTATAAATAAGCAAATAAGCCACGACTCGTTTTGCAAGCCCTAACCCATAAGCTTTTTATGCGACTCAAATAAAAACCATGCAAAGGTGACAAGAAAATTTATAAAAGCTTGTAAAGATTAAGGAAGATCTTGTAAAGATTAAGACAATAAAGATTAAATGACAATAAGTAAATTAAGACATGAAAATTAAAAGTGCATTAAAATAAAACTTACATTAAAATAAATGACAATTAAAGTAAAATTAAGCATAAAAAATAAAATGAAGACTAAAGACTCCCTTCTAAATGAAGCTTAAGGGTGGTATTTAAGGGATCCATGGTGGATTCCTTTTACATCTAGCCCCCTCAACTCATATTGTTTATGAAATGACACATAAACTTCTATTACACTACTAAACGACTTCTAAAAAGTAAACTTTAGTCCTTGTAATCTTGAGGAAATATGTTGACGAGTCTTCAAAAAGTCTTCAATGATATAAAGGTGATCACTTGCTCGAATTTGGGAAGCTTATATATGATAATCATCTTTAATCTTCGATTACGTGT
>LBNU01029639.1:22587-33832 GCA_014162995.1 Artemisia annua
GTCAATGCTATTAACCAAAGTTGCGAAACATGTGGTGGTCCCCATTCATATTACGAGTGTCCATCAACTGGTAACGTTTCTAACGAGAATGTGTACGCCGCTAACATGGGTGGTAATGGATACCAACCCCAAGGAGATCGAAATCTTCTCAGCTACCGTTCAACCAATTACCTTGGACCACCACCTGGTTTTCATAACCCGCCTCCAAACCAAAATGTGCAAAATCGTGGTAATCAAGTCAATCAGAATCAAAGTCGAGTAACTCAAGGTTTTCAGAATCAAAATCAAGGTTTTAACCAAAATCGGAACTTTCAAAGTAATCATGGAAATTTTGGAAATCAAGGTGCTAATTATGGAAACTTTAATCATGAGAATCAAAATTTTCAAAATCAAGGTCAAGGTTTCAACAACAATGCCCGTGGGCATACTTTTAACCAAAACCAAGGTGTTGTTCAAAATCAATCGACCACGGATGAGTTGTTGGCAGAATTACTTCGTCAAAATCAAAACCAACAAACTATCTTGCAAAGTCAGCAGACACAACTTAAAAATCAAGAAGAAACAACAAGAATATTGCTTAAGGAAATGTTTGATATGAAAAAGTCTTTAAATGATCGACCCTCGAGTTCGGGTACCACATCTCTACCTAGCAACACGATCGCTAACCCGAGGGGCGATGTCAAGGCGATCACAACACGCAGTGGCGTTTCTTACAAAGGACCAACGGTTCCAACTACCTCTTATACTCCTCCTTCCAAGGTAGTGGACCGTGCAACCGAGGTGACAATGGATACGAGAATTCCTATTCACCAAGGAAGGACCGGAAATATCCAACCTCCGGTGGTTCAACCGATCAATGAAAATGCAAATGTGTCAAAAGGAAAAGAGAAAATTGTTTTTGAACAAGATGAACCAGTTAAAACTAATCTTCCTTATCCTTTTCGTCTTAATGAGCAAAAACGTCAAGATAAAAATGACATAATGAAGGAAAAGTTTTTTAAGATGTTTCAAGACATTCGCTTTGATTTGAGTCTTGCTGATGCTGTTGTGTTAATGCCAAAGTTTTCATCAATGCTTAAAAACTTGTTGAATAATAAAGATAAATTGTATGAAATGTCGACTACACCTTTGAATGCGAATTGCTCGGCGGTGCTCCTTAAAAAGCTTCCCGAAAAGCTTGAAGACCCCGGCAAGTTCTTGATTCCATGTAATTTTCCCGGAATGGTTCAATGCTTCGCCTTAGCCGATTTAGGTGCTAGCATTAACCTTATGCCGTTATCCATTTGGCAGAAGTTGTCATTACCCGCTTTGACTCCTACACGAATGACAATCGAGCTTGCCGACCGTTCTACCTCTCGTCCTAAAGGCATAGCCGAGGATGTCATCGTCAATGTGGGAAAATTTCACTTTCCGGCTGATTTTGTTTCTATGAATCGTGTTCTTACTCTATGACCCTTAATCGTTATTAAAAGATAATGAAAGTCAAGCACACCGTCGTAAGCTAAAGTAGTGTGATATATGATGTACATAGTCAAAAATGGAAAACCGGGGCGTTTTAGGGAATAAATGCTTTCTTATCTCCTTTGAACGTTTTGCTACTTTTCAAAGTTAGTAAAGAGAGGTGTGAAATTATTTATCTGTAAGGCGTGACGTGATTACATTGCGTGAGGACACGCAATACCTTAGTCTGAGGGATTTTGGTATGTGCTTATTCACATACCTTTTATTTACCATTTTCAGGCTCTATTAGACCAAAAACTAACGTTAAACGCCAAAGATATCGTGTTTTTGTGTTTGTGACTGTGCAGGTAAGGATATTGCAAAAACAACATGGAAATCAACCAAAAAGCCTAGAACGAGCACGAGATGTGGAAAAGAGTCTTAAAGTTAAGCCAGAGATGAAATTTACTTAAGAAAAGCACGTCAACACACTACCTCAAGTTACAAGGATTTACGTTTAGTCTTTAGAACGTTTAGTAGAGTTGTAATAGAGTTTACGTGTAGTTTTCATGAAATGTAAAAGACTAGGGGGCTAAGTGTACACGATGTAAAAAAGGGAAGTTCCCTTGCTCCCTTAAATACCACCCCTAGCCTTCATTTGCACTAGTTAGTTTTTTAGTGAGTCTTAGTTTATTATTGCATTAGTGTAAGTTTTCTTTCTATGCAAGTTTCTTATTTTCATGTCTTAAAAACTTTTCTTAGCTTATTTGTCTCTTCATCTTAATATTTCTTTTTAATCTTACATCTTTTTGAGCTTATTTACGTCTACCTTAATAAACTACAAAAGCTTTTATAAGTGTTACCACCTTTGCATGTAGCTTAAAAAATTCATATGGTTAATAATGGGTTAGGGTTTTATTTTGTGTCGTTGGCTTTTTAATAGCTTATTTAGTTCTTAGAACTATTTTCTACGTGGTCTAAATAAGTTTTTATTCGTATTAATCATTAGTTTTAAGTTTTAAAAAGTTCCAGTGTCATTTTTATGTTTAGCGAGTACAACCTTTAGGGTTTAGCGAGTATGACAAAAGCTTTGCGAGTATGAATTTTTCCATAGCGAGTATGCTATTTGAGCTAGCGAGTATGATGCTTGGCTAGAGTATCTTGCGAGTATCTTAATATTGTTGCGAGTATCATAAAGTTTTTTTTTTGCGAGTTTGGTTTCAAAAGTCTTTGCGAGTATGGTTTAATGAAGTTAGCGAGTATCACTTTTCATAAAATAGCGAGTATGGTTTTTGATGTGTAGCGAGTATCATTTGTTCTAATAGCGAGTAAGCTAGTGTCTAGACAGCGAGTATCACTTGGCTGTCCTCTCCTTGCGAGTAAGAAACCATATATTGCGAGTATGGTTTTTGAATAGTAGCGAGTATCCTTTAAATTTTGCGAGTTTGGTTTGCTTTTGGTTGTGAGTATCATTTAATAGTTTTGCGAGTATAGTCTTTTAGTGTCAAGTTTAATTAGTTTTGAGTTCGAGTATCATTTGTTTATCAAAGCCGGGCTTGGCTTTTATCCACCTCATCGTTCTTTCGAGTGAGGGTTTTGTTTGGTCCTTTTCTAAACGAAACTCCGCCGATTTTTCTTAAAACCTTTTTAACTTAGTATTATTTTCTTCTAGTCTTAGTTCGTTAAATCTTTTATAAGCTTTACGTTTACTTTTCATTTATTAAATCTAAAATCCAAAAACATTTTCCGTTCTTAGTTTAATTTACTTTCTTATTAAGCTTTTCTTTCTTATACTTCGTTTACTTTTTCTTTATTTCTCTTATTTCTTTTATCGTCATTCTAAATCATTTTCGTTAATTAAATACAAAACTCAAAAACATTTTCCTTTTTACTAACTTTTATATTTTAAAGATTTAATTTCATTTCTCTTTTGTTTAGTCTATACTTATGTTTTCTTTTCTTGATCAACTTATTTCTTTTAATATCGTAGTTTGTTACATTTAAGTTTTAAACAAGCTTTCGTAGTATAATAAAAAAAACCAAATCTCATCTTTCAAACTTATTCATCTCACATAACTCACGACTCGAGTGACAAGATCAATTCAACCCTCGTTGGGACAACGATCCGTGGTTCAAGCTTACCCTTGCTAGAATTCAACGATCAATTTATGGCGCCGCTGCCGGGGAGCGGTTGATAAGATTAAGTCATTAGATTATTGAGTATTGTGTTTTGAAGAACCTTCTTTTAGAAGTTATCGTTTTTCATAAACATAAAAACAACTAAAAATTATAAAACCTATAAAAACCAAAAATATTTTTCATTTTTCTTTTATAAAACATAAAAACCAAAAAGATTTTCATTTCAACTTACTTTTTCAATTTGTTTCACTTTGATTTGTTTCATTTTGTATGAACACTCGTTCTTCTTATAACGAGCTTTTTCCACCACTTTCTAATCCCGAGAGTCTTCTACGACGTCCAAACCGAGTTAATTCTCCAAATCTCGAGGAAATGAATAACAACAACAACAACGGTGCACAAGCCAACGGGGCTCCCAACGGAGGAGATCCCCAACCTCTTCATGATTTACGTCCAATGGAGGAACAACTCCAATCACCTTTCCAAGGTGTGAGGAGAGCCATCGTGATTCCCGATATTCAAGCAAATCACTTTGAAATCAATCATGGATTACTCAATCTCATTTCGGGTATATCCTTTCACGGGTTTGATCACGAAGATCCTCATGTTCACATTCGGAACATAACCGACATTGCTGAAACAATTAAAATCAACCAAGTTCCTTATAATGTTGTCAAAATGAAATTGTTTCCCTTTTCTCTCAAAGGAGCTGCTCGTACTTGGCTAGACAAAGAACCCCCCAATTCGATTCATACTTGGGATGATTTGGCTAGCAAGTTCCTTAACCATTTCTGTCCACCTTCAAAAACCTCAAATCTTCGTACTCAAATCTTTCGTTTCCAACAAGCTTTCGATGAATCATTCAGCGAAGCTTGGGATCGATTCAAAGAGTTACTTGAAAAGTGTCAGAATCACGGGTTTTCTGAATTGCATCAAATCGATACGTTCTATAATGGTTTGAATCCCGTTGATCAAGATTCGCTCAATTCTGCTGCTGGTGGTAATTTGTTATCTCGAAACACTCAAGATGCGTTCACGATCATTGAAAACAAAGCAAGAGTGCGAACTTCACGAAACAAAACACAAGTGTCAAGTGCTAGTAACAAGGATAACGATGAATTTGTGTCAATAACCAAACAAAATGCTGAAGCTATTGCTGCTCTTACAAAACAAATGGGAATTTTAATTCAACACAAGGAACAACCATCTCATATCGTCAATGCAGTTAACCCAAGTTGCGAAACTTGTGGTGGTCCCCATTCATATTACGAATGTCCAACAACTTGTAACGTCCATAACGAGCATGTGTACGCTGCTAACATGGGTGGTAACCGATACCAACCCCAAGGAGACCGCAATCTCCTCAGCTACCGTTCCACCAACTTTCTTGGACCACCACCAGGTTTTAATAATCCGCCACCAAACCAAAATGTGCAAAGTCATGGTAATCAAGTCAATCAAAATCAGAATCGTGCATATCAAGGTTTTCAAAATCAAAATCAAGGATTTAATCAAAACAAGAATTTTCAAAGTAATCATGGTAATTTTGGAAATCAAGGAGCTAATTATGGAAACATTAATCATGGGAATCAGAATTTTCAAAATCAAGGTCAAGGTTTCAATAACAATGCCCGTGGGCAAACTTTTAACCAGAATCAAGGTGTTGTGCAAAATCAATCGAACACGGATGAGTTGTTAGCAGAATTACTTCGTCAAAATCAAAACAACCAAACCATTTTGCAAAGTCAGCAGGCACAAATTAAAAAACAAGAGGAAATGAATCATGTATTGATTAATCAAATGGCTGAATTAAACAAGCGTTTAAATGATCGACCCTCAGGTTCGGGTACCACTTCTTTACCTAGCAACACGATCGCTAACCCGAGGGGCGATGTCAAGGCGATCACAACACGCAGTGGCGTTTCTTACAAAGAACCAACGGTTCCAACTACCTCTTATACTCCTCCTTCAAAGGTAGTGGACCGTGCAACCGAGGTGACAACGGATACGAGAATTCCTATTCACCAAGGAAGGACCGAAAATATCCAACCTCCGGTGGTTCAACCGACAAATGAAAATGCAAATGTTTCAAAAGGAAAAGAGAAAATTGTTTTTGAACAAGATGAACCAGTTAAAACAAGTCTTCCATATCCTTTTCGTCTTAATGAGCAAAAACGTCAAGATAAAAATGACATAATGAAGGAAAAGTTCTTTAAGATGTTTCAAGACATTCGCTTTGATTTGAGTCTTGCTGATGCTGTTGTGTTAATGCCAAAGTTTTCATCAATGCTTAAAAACTTGTTGAATAATAAAGATAAATTGTATGAAATGTCGACTACACCTTTGAATGCGAATTGCTCGGCGGTGCTCCAAAAGAAGCTGCCCGAAAAGCTTGAAGACCTCGGCAAGTTCTTGATTCCCTGTAATTTTCCTGGAATGGTTCAATGCTTCGCCTTAGCCGATTTAGGTGCTAGCATTAACCTTATGCCGTTATCCATTTGGCAGAAGTTGTCGTTACCCGCTTTGACTCCTACCCGAATGACACTCGAGCTTGCCGACCGTTCTACCTCTTGTCCTAAAGGCATAGCCGAGGATGTCATCGTCAATGTGGGAAAATTTCACTTTCCGGCTGATTTTGTTGTTGTCGATTTCGATCCCGATCCAAGGGTTCCTCTCATTCTCGGAAGAGGTTTCCTCAAGACGGGCCGTGCTTTGATTGATGTGTACGATGAAGAGATTACCTTGCGAGATGGTCATGAAGCCGTCACGTTTAACCTAGACCAAACAGCAAGATATTCTTCCACCGATGAACCCATGACAATAAACAAAATCGATGTTATTGATGAAATTTCTGATGAGTATTCTCAAGAGATACTCGGATTTTCAAGTGGCAATCCCACTTCTTCTCCTTCTATCCCCACAAATAATTCTTCATCTTCACCCTCTATTGATGATTCTTATCCTTCTTCTCAACCTATAATTGCCGACTCTTCCCCTTCTTTCACTCCGTTTGAAGGAGGTGATTTCTTTTTGGAAGAAGTCGATGATTTTCTCTCTACCGATACATCTTCATCATCGGATATTGATGATTCTTACTACGATCCGGAGGGAGACATNTCTGATGAGTATTCTCAAGAGATACTCGGATTTTCAAGTGGCAATCCCACTTCTTCTCCTTCTATCCCCACAAATAATTCTTCATCTTCACCCTCTATTGATGATTCTTATCCTTCTTCTCAACCTATAATTGCCGACTCTTCCCCTTCTTTCACTCCGTTTGAAGGAGGTGATTTCTTTTTGGAAGAAGTCGATGATTTTCTCTCTACCGATACATCTTCATCATCGGATATTGATGATTCTTACTACGATCCGGAGGGAGACATTCTTATGCATGAAAAACTTTTGAATGAAGATCCCTTTTCACCTCTCCCTCCGAAGGATCTCTATATTGAAGAAGTCAAAAAAGTCGAGCTATCTAACGAAAAGCCTCCAGAACTCGAGCTTAAAGATCTACCTCCTCATCTTGAATACGCATTCTTGGAAGGAACAGACAAATTTCCCGTCATCATTTCTAAACACCTTCAAGATGAGGAGAAGAACCGTCTCATTGATATGCTTAAGAAACACAAAGGTGCCATAGCTTGGCGTATTTCTGACATCAAGGGCATAGACCCTCGTTTTTGCACCCACAAAATTTTACTTGAAAACGATTCTAAGCCGTCCATCCAACAACAACGACGGGTTAACCCCAAAATCCATGATGTGATCAAAAATGAAGTTATAAAACTACTCGACGCTGGGATGATTTACCCCATTTCTGATAGCTCGTGGGTTAGCCCGGTCCATTGTGTGCCAAAGAAGGGTGGTATGACTGTCGTGACGAATGAAGATAACGAGCTTATTCCTACACGTCTTGTTACCGGTTGGAGAGTTTGCATCGACTATCGAAAGCTCAACGAAGCAACTCGAAAGGACCATTTTCCGCTTCCTTTTATGGATCAAATGATTGAACGACTTGCGGGAAATGAGTTCTACTGTTTTCTTGATGGTTTTTCTGGCTATTTTCAAATTCCCATTGATCCTCCTGATCAAGAGAAAACCACTTTTACTTGCCCTTATGGGACGTTTGCCTATCGACGTATGCCCTTTGGCTTATGCATGCTCCAGGCACGTTCCAGAGGTGTATGACCGCTATTTTTCAAAACATGATCGGGAAGACAATGGAGGTTTTTATGGATGATTTTTCTATGTATGGTGATTCATTTTCGTCTTGTCTCTCCCATTTAGAACAAATGCTCCAAAGGTGTGAAGACACTAACCTAGTTCTGAATTGGGAGAAGTTTCACTTTATGGTTAAAGAGGGTATAGTCCTCGGCCATAAAATCTCTAAAGCCGGGATTGAGGTGGATAGAGCGAAAGTTGATGTTATCGCAAAACTACCTCATCCCACGACCGTCAGGGAATTCAAAGTTTCCTCGGTCATGCTGGCTTTTACAGACGTTTTATACAAGACTTTTCAAAAATAGCCCGACCATTGACTCACCTTTTAGAAAAGGATGCCCCGTTCATCTTCACCAATGAATGCATTGATGCTTTTAATACCCTTAAAAAGAAGTTAACGGAGGCTCCTATTTTAGTTGCCCCCGACTGGGATTTGCCCTTTGAATTAATGTGTGATGCAAGTGACTATGCAATCGGGGCGGTCCTGGGGCAACGCAAGGACAAATATTTTCAGCATATACACTATGCCAGCAAAACAATGAACAATGCCCAATCTCATTATACCACAACCGAAAAAGAGATGTTGGCAGTAATTTATGCTTTTGAAAAATTTCGATCATATCTGCTTTTAAAGAAATGCATAGTGTATACGGACCATTCAGCCCTCAAATACCTTATGACCAAACAAGATGCCGAGTCCAGATTAATGCGCTGGGTTCTTTTGCTCCAAGAATTTAATGTCGAGATCCGCGACAAGAAAGGAGCAGAAAACCTAGCCGCTGACCATTTATCCCGGCTTGAAAATCCTCATCAAGGTGTTCTCGAGAAAAGGATATTGATGACTCATTTCCTCTCGAGACACTTGAGAGTGTATCACTTTGTGATTCTAGTACCCCATGGTTTGCCGATTTTGCAAACTATCATGCGGGGAATTTTATAAGGAAAGGAATGTCAACCCAGGACAAAAAGAAATTTTTCAAAGATGTCAAACAACATTTTTGGGACGACCCTTATTTGTTCAAAGTTTGTGCCGACCAAATCATTCGGAGATGTGTCCATGGTAAAGAGGCCGAAGCTATTTTGATGGCATGCCACAATGGCCCCACAGGGGGACATCATGGTGCCAATCTTACTGCTAAAAAAGTTTTTGACTCCGGTTTCTTCTGGCCTTCGATCTACCGCGATGCACAGGACCTGGTGAAGTCTTGTGACGCGTGCCAACGACAAGGAAAAATTTCGCAGCGGGATGAGATGCCTCAAAACTCCATCCAAGTTTGTGAAATCTTTGACGTTTGGGGAATCGATTTCATGGGACCATTTCCATCTTCAAAAGGAAACAAGTACATCCTTGTGGCGGTCGATTATCTTTCTAAATGGGTCGAAGCCAAAGCTCTCCCAACTAACGACGCCCGAGTGGTTGTAAAATTTTTGAAAAGTTTGTTTGCCAGATTCGGTACACCTCGAGCTATTATCAGTGACCGTGGAACTCATTTTTGTAATGACCAATTTTCAAAAGTTATGTCCAAATATGGTGTTACCCATCGACTTAGTACTGCTTATCATCCTCAAACTAGTGGTCAAGTTGAGGTGTCGAATCGTGGCCTAAAAAGGATATTGGAAAGGACAGTGGGTGAGAATCGTTTTTCTTGGGCGGACAAGTTAGATGATGCACTCTGGGCCTTCCGCACAGCTTATAAAACACCAATTGGTTGTACCCCTTACAAGCTTGTGTACGGAAAGGCATGTCATCTTCCGATCGAGCTAGAGCATCGAGCCTACTGGGCCCTAAAACATGTGAATTATGATTTAAAAACCGCGGGTGATCACCAAAAAATCCAGTTGAATGAATTGAATGAACTCCATGACCAAGCTTATGAAAATTCTTTGATTTATAAGGAGAAAACAAAATGGATTCATGATTCAAAAATCAAAAATCGTGTTTTTAATGTTGGTGATCAAGTTTTGCTTTTTAACTCAAGGTTAAAAATATTTTCTGGGAAGCTTAAGTCCCGTTGGTCTGGACCGTTTACCGTTGCCCAAGTTTTTCCATATGGCACAATTGAACTTTCTCAACCAAATGGGCAAAATTTTAAGGTAAACGGTCATCGTTTGAAACATTACTTTGGAGGGGATATACCATCTTTGGTTATCCCGGATCTCCAGACTTTTCCCAAGGACAACTAATGCGGGAATCGAGTCAAGCTAAGTGACTCGGTGACCAAAAACAAAGCGCTTCGTGGGAGGCACCCCATGCTTATCCATCCATGTTTTCTAGTTTCTAATAAGTAACGCGAGGAGGGCGACCTCTTCCAATCTTGTGTTTGCTTGGTTGTTTGTGTTTGTGCAGATTTCCCCAATTCATGATGACTCTCGTGCTCGTTGGCTCATCTCATCTTCACTCGAGTCCCATGTATTGATGCTTGCTTGGAAATCATATATCCAAAATCTTTTCGACTAACGGTGTTGCAATGCTCCAGGCACGTTCCAGAGGTGTATGACCGCTATTTTTCAAAATATGATCGGGAAGACAATGGAGGTTTTTATGGATGATTTTTCTATGTATGGTGATTCATTTTCGTCTTGTCTCTCCCATTTAGAACAAATGCTCCAAAGGTGTGAAGACACTAACCTAGTTCTGAATTGGGAGAAGTGTCACTTTATGGTTAAAGAGGGTATAGTCCTCGGCCATAAAATCTCTAAAGCCGGGATTGAGGTGGATAGAGCGAAAGTTGATGTTATCGCAAAACTACCTCATCCCACGACCGTCAAGGGAATTCGAAGTTTCCTTGGTCATGCTGGCTTTTACAGACGTTTCATACAAGACTTTTCCAAAATAGCCCGACCATTGACTCACCTTTTAGAAAAGGATGCCCCGTTCATCTTCACCAATGAATGCATTGATGCCTTTAATACCCTTAAAAAGAAGTTAACGGAGGCTCCTATTTTAGTTTCCCCCGACTGGGATTTGCCCTTTGAGTTAATGTGCGATGCGAGTGACTATGCAATCGGGGCGGTCCTGAGGCAACGCAAGGATAAATATTTTCAGCCTATACACTATGCAAGCAAAACAATGAACAATGCCCAATCTCATTATACCACAACCGAAAAAGAGATGTTGGCAGTAATTTATGCTTTTGAAAATTTTTGATCATATCTGCTTTTAAAGAAATGCATAGTATATACGGACCATTCAGCCCTCAAATACCTAATGACCAAACAAGATGCCAAGTCCAGATTAATGCGATGGGTGCTTTTGCTCCAAGAATTTAATGTCGAGATCCGCGACAAGAAAGGAGCAGAAAACCTAGCCGCTGACCATTTGTCCCGTCTTGAAAATCCTCATCAAGGTGTTCTCGAGAAAAAGGATATTGATGACTCATTTCCTCTCGATACACTTGAAAGTGTATCACTTTGTGATTCTAGTACCCCATGGTTTGCCGATTTT
>LBNU01029640.1:0-17359 GCA_014162995.1 Artemisia annua
ATATTTTACCTTTGGAAAATAATAATAATAATAATAATAATAATAATAATAATAATAATAATAATAATAATAATAATAATATGAATTCCATGAAATTGTAAACAATCCTTTCATATATGCCATGGAATGTTGAATTCCACATATATGGGATTTTGAAGGAATTTCATTCCATTCCGTTTACCAACCAAACACAGTAAGGAATGGAATTCAGATTTCAAATTCTTTGAATTTGTCAACCAAACACGTTATGGAATGGAATTGTATTCCAATTCCACAAGAATCCTTAGGATTCCGGGGAACCAAACGGGCCCTCAGAAATTTTTCAGCCACTTCTTAATATTCATATGTACGGTTGAGCAAAACCGACCGAATCCCGAACGTCCCGACGGAATCCCAACAAATCCCAAACGTCCCGAAACTGAACCGAGCATACTCGGGTCGGTACTCGGTTAGAGTTTTCAGCGTATTCGGTTTTCGGGTCGGGACTGGTCGGGTCGGGACGGGCCAAAAACCACCGAAACCGACCGAATCGCCCCGACACAAACCGACCATAATCGGGTCGGGAATCAGGTTGTGTTTTCCAGCTAGTCGGTTTCGGGTCGGGACGGGTCGGTTCCGGCCCGATGCTCACCTTCATATGTGGTATTGAGATTTAGATCAAATTAGCGGTGTTTATTATCGAAGCGATATGAAGCAGGAACTAAAATCTACACAAAAATAAACAGCTTTGGTTAGAAGTAATCGGGTTTTGGTTAAAAACAGGTCAACCCATTTAATACAAAAGTGAGATTCAGGTAGGGTATATATGTCAACTTATCAACTCGTCTAACTATATAAACCTTTAAAATAAAACATAAATTCTTAAAACTGAAAATTATTTAAATTGAAAATGATGAGTGAAAGTTTCAAATATGTAGTTAATCTCTAAGTATATTAATGGATTTTATATTTTATGAATGTTATACGTAGTTACTAGCTAAAAGATCACATGTATTTTAAAGAGACGTCATAAAAATGTCGTATGTATTATAAAGCATGTCATTACAAAAAATCACATTGGTATAAACATACACATTGTCATAAAGTTGGTACTAGTGAAAGATGCTATCAACCACATGGGGTGACCCAGTGGTTTGGATTTAGTCTCCTAAGTAGTTAAAGTCGTTGGAGGTCCCAGGTTCAAACTTTGGGGAGAAATTAATCCCCATATGGCCACGGAGGTTCACCTGCCATGACTTCGGGCTATCCAAAAGGGTAGTCTCCCTGGAATTAGTCGATTGGCAATGTCGAGTCGGAACTCAATTAAAAAAATGTGGTGATATTACACGGAGACTTTTACTATATCCACAGAATTTTTATGTGATATTACTTTTATGCCTCCCACCTCTTTTAGCTTCTACCTAGTTTTTTCCAAGTCCATAAACGTCCCAAATAACAGTGATCCACCGTCGATATATAATGTTGAAGACTCTCAAGTATATATAGATAACCATTACATCAAGACTAGTCCTCTTGTCAACTATTTGTTCAATGATGCAACTACAAGTGCGCAACTTTAAATAACAAAAACAATCATGTCGCTGATAAATCTCGCGGATGTAGAATCACCACCGTCGCACCAAATAATGATATTTTCCCGGTAGAAAAAGGCACTACTATGCATATATGTACAGTGGCGTAAAAATATTTGTTGATCTTCGAATCAAAAACTCCCGATAACAGTGTGAACCATCGAGATTAAACTTTGTTGATATCGCTCATATAATTGTATTAAAGGAGTACAGATCCGCTGCTAAGTTACCCGCTCCATGATTCTGTCACAATTCCACTTAGTCTTATTATTTAAACTTGGAGTCTCGGGTGTTTAAGAATTTCCATTTTCTGGTAACAGATCCTATTTAAAGATTAGTACCACTATGAGATTCGTATCGTCGACTTGTGAAGATGGTATACGATTTGTGTGTAGTAGTAGCCATGGTTATCAAGATCGCGATCTTGATCGTAGGATCGTACGATCTTACGATCCTACACAAGAAAACATTGCAAGATCGGAGTAGGATCGGAGATAGCATAGGATCGAAGTAAGATCGTAAGATAGCTAGTAAGATCGTAGGATCGCTATCGATCCCGATCCTACTAAAAAGTTTAAGTTTTATTATCAAACATAAAAATAAGCCCACATGACCCAGTTTTGCGCATATACATGGCCCAACATCATAATTAACACCAGTTAAAGAATAAAAGACGCCCTAAAATCGAAACTAGTATAATGACGATTGGGAAATGGAATCTGCTCTTATTCTAGCACACAAATGATGACTAATGCTTTGGAATTTTAGGCACTTGCCATTTAAGCTAGGACGTTTAAATAAATTTTATCATATACGACTCGTGTCGTATTTTTTTTAACCCAAATCGCTCATCTAATCATTAGAAACATGAGCTAATTGCATGTATTGCATTATTTATAAATTAGCATGGCTTTTGAACTTCTAAATTTTCATTTGTATCCATTTAAATCGGTTATTCTGATCGAATTATATAGTGAACTATATAAAACTACAACTTCTATTAATAAAATTACATATTTGTAGGATCTTATGATCTCGATTCGATCTTACGATTCCGATCTTGCAGAGACAAAAACGATCCTAGGTAGGATCGCGATCTTGATAACCTTGGTGGCAAGTACCGGGGGATTGATCGTTCTCTCAGGGAATAGTGTCGTTAGGATTGAAAAGCTACTCTAATAGGTCTAGGGGTGAGGGAAGATTCTTTTTGTATTTTTATATTTTNTTGGTTAGAAGTAATCGGGTTTTGGTTAAAAACAGGTCAACCCATTTAATACAAAAGTGAGATTCAGGTAGGGTATATATGTCAACTTATCAACTCGTCTAACTATATAAACCTTTAAAATAAAACATAAATTCTTAAAACTGAAAATTATTTAAATTGAAAATGATGAGTGAAAGTTTCAAATATGTAGTTAATCTCTAAGTATATTAATGGATTTTATATTTTATGAATGTTATACGTAGTTACTAGCTAAAAGATCACATGTATTTTAAAGAGACGTCATAAAAATGTCGTATGTATTATAAAGCATGTCATTACAAAAAATCACATTGGTATAAACATACACATTGTCATAAAGTTGGTACTAGTGAAAGATGCTATCAACCACATGGGGTGACCCAGTGGTTTGGATTTGGTCTCCTAAGTGATTAAATTCGCTGGAGGTCCCAGGTTCAAACTTTGGGGAGAAATTAATCCCCATATGGCCACGGAGGTTCACCTGCCATGACTCCAGGCTATCCAAAAGGGTAGTCTCCCTGGGATTAGTTGATTGGCAATGTCGAGTCGGAACTCAGGTAAAAAAATGTGATGATATTTACACGGAGACTTTTACTAGATCCACAGAATTTTTATGTGATATTACTTTTATGCCCTCCCACCTCTTTTAGCTTCTACCTAGTTTTTTCCAAGTCCATAAACGTCCCAAATAACAGTGATACACCGTCGATATATAATGTTGAACACTCTTAAGTATATATAGATAACCATTACATCAAGACTAGTCCTCTTGTCAACTATTTGTTCAATGATGCAACTACAAGTGCGCAACTTTAAATAACAAAAACAATCATGTCGCTGATAAATCTCGCGGATGTAGAATCACCACCGTCGCACCAAATAATGATATTTTCCCGGTAGAAAAAGGCACTACTATGCATATATGTCCAGTGGCGTAAAAATATTTGTTGATCTTCGAATCAAAAACTCCCGATAACAGTGTGAACCATCGAGATTAAACTTTGTTGATATCGCTCATATAAGTGTATTAAAGGAGTACAGATCCGCTGCTAAGTTACCCGCTCCATGATTCTGTCACAATTCCACTTAGTCTTATTATTTAAACTCGGAGTCTCGGGTGTTTAAGAATTTCCATTTTCTGGTAATAGATCCTATTTAAAGATTAGTACCACTATGAGATTCGTATCGTCGACTTGTGAAGATGGTATACGATTTGTGTGTAGTAGTAGCATAGTGGTACTCCTAGTTTGTGTGGAGTGATCCTGGTGGTCAAAAGGTGAGGACGTAAGAGATGGTGTCATTTGGAAGACAAGCAGGAGTAGTAGCATTGTGGAAAGAAAAGAATAACAATATTATGGTTAAACGCTAAAAAAAGGATGGAAGGGCATACATGTAAAAGATAATAAAGTTCAATACATATATATCCTAGTTTTTTGTTGCACAGATGTTATTGCACGTTAATTAATTTGTCGACATATCTTTAATAATCAATTAGATACATGAAGTACGAACAATAAAAATCGACATATGTGTATTAGATTTTTGAAACTTGACGTTTGATTTTAAAACAAGAAAGTGTACGCAAATATTTAGGTCAGTTTGATAACATGTTATCCCAAATTTTGTAATACTTTTGTGTAGACTACACTTGTTGTGTTATTCATAAGGATGTCGTCTTTGCTGCAAGTAACCATCTTTGATCCTTTTTCCCCAAATGCAAGACACGATCACATATAGCTAGCCATGTGTGAAAACAGGCCTTGGTAAATACCAATCCACCTGCCCAAAAGATTGTTCGAGCCGTTTTTATCGTCATAGCGAAAGATACGGACACGTGAAACTGCTTCCTCATTGTCTTTAATGTCAGCCGTTTATCCGATGTCGTTAGGATAAACAATCATTTCTCACAATGTCTTCCTCTTATTATGTTAGCCTCAATGCTAGTTCTCATCAATCGGGACACACGGAGTCTTGTTCCATTGCTAAACCATTAGATTTATCAATATTGGTAGAAAGCATTATCAGAACACCCACTTTTGATGTAAATTTGTGGTTGGGGGCTAGAAAATTTCAAACCATTAATAAACTCGTCAGGCAATACATCTTAGATTATACTCGTAACATTTTCCGGCTTACAAACGCTGTCGCAAATTCAATACATGATCTTTTTCTCAAGAATAACCAAAGGCAAATGATCGTTTCTAGTGTCTACTATACAACCTCGTTTATAAGATAAAATATGGTTTTTTTGTAAAGTATTGTTAGTCACAAAGTTATCTTCAGGTAAGTAGGATTTCCACTTCTTTTCTTATTTTTTTAAAAAAATAAAACTTAATGCAATGTTAAGTCCTAATGATAGTTGACAATAAGTAATACCTATAACTCCTGGCATTTTCATGTTTAGGTTTGTGAATTATGATTCATGTTGGCATGGGCAATATTAGGACTATTAGTTGTATGTATTACAGTAATTGTTACTTTAAGTGCCAAGTCTTCAAACTATAACAATTGTGTTTATAAAAATTCTTGTTTGTAATTGACAACTTTGAATGTCTTTTTATACCCTGCATAAGAATAATAAAGGATAATTAAACCTTACAATCAGCATAACATTCAAAAGTAGATATAACATTAATCTAGTTGAAATACAATTTATTTAAAACCATGGTTCTAAAAGGCCCACCATGGTGGCGCAGTGGCCCCGCAAAGGCGTGAGGCTTAGTCATGCCGTCACGTCACGCCTTATGCCGCCTTATGCTACGTCTTTTTGTAAACTCAATATATATATCAAATATGATATAATATGATATAAATATATAAACATTTTCATATTTTTTTCCGGTTTATACCACGTTTATAAACGCAAAAGCTTCGCTTTGGCTGCTAAGGCATGAGGCTTGGTTATGTCGCCACGCCACGCCTCACGCGCTATTTATAACCTTGTTCAAAACACAGAACTCATTTTAGGATAAACATGTTACAATAAGTTATCAAATACTTATGAAATGATTCCAAACTACAACTTTAACATTGCTTTCGTTTAATAACCAATGTTGTTCCGCTAGCAAGGCTTGGATGTCTTCACACTTTCTCTTGAGGTCTTTCAAAGTTTCACCAATTTTGCTCTTTGTCTTTGAATGTGAATATAAACCTCAAAGTGAAAAGTTAATTTAGAGAATTAGAGGCGTATATAGTAAAGTAGGGGCATTCAGTATTTGGTTTGACAACGAATAAACCCAAAAATAAACCAGACTAAAACTGAATAAAACTAAACCGAATTTTTTAATTGGTTTATGGTTTGGTTTGAAACCGAACCGAAATATTTATTCAGTATTTGGTTTGATGTATACTTGACAAAAAAATAACCAAACCAAACCGAAAAAACCGAATATTTATATAAACACACAAAAAGATTAAATTATACATATAGTTTCTATCATATTATTCTACCTAACTATCCGAAAGTCTCAAAATATATTCAAAACAAAAGGAAAAAAAAAAATCTTAAAACCAAAATTGTGATGCATATCTTGTTGAGTGAATTAACTTACTTGATCCTTAAAAAATCCTTATGACGTATTATGTATTCTTTGTTACAAACAAGAATTGAGGGAATGAATATTCTTCTTATTGATCAATAATGTCAGAGATACAATGGGGTATATATAAGATAAACAGTAGGGTAAAAACCCTAGTAGCTAACTGGGTCGTGGGCCTCATATGGGCTATATGGACATCCACTAATAATTATCCATAACACTTCCTCTTGGATGTCCATATTGTTAATACGCTTAGGAAATGCTGCCTCATTAAAAACCTTGTCAGGAAAACCCAGTGGGACAAAACCATGACTAAGGACAAAAAGAGTGCAGCGCGTATTATCTCCTCTGATAACTACATCACTTGATATAGGTCCACGAAATGATCACTTGAATGATAAGTGTCTTGTCGCCTTTGATGTAACATTTCTTGAATATGGCAAAGCATGCTATATTATCTACATGCAATAGTTGGTGTCTCATTTCCAGAATTGATGTATGGTTTGATGAAGTAGCCGCGATTGTATGCTCTATCGGACGCCAGGAAATAGTGCCACCACTTGGGAAAATATATCTAACTTGAGACCGATCATGGTAACTTAAACATGTATCCTGCATCTGCAAAACTAACTAAACTTGTTTTGATGGGTTAGTGATATATAAACCCATACCCTTTGTACCTTGAAGATACCGAAATATTTATTTTACTCCATTTGAGGATTATGCCTCGTTAAAACCTTACTAGATAAAACCCAATGGGACAAAATTCTAGTGAAGGGAAAAGAGTACATAACTCCTTTATACGCTCGGGAATGTTGCCTCGTTAAAAACCTTGCCGGAAAACCCTGTGGGGACAAAACCATGGTCAACGGAAAAAGAGTGCAACGCGTATCTTCTCTCCCTCTGATGATCACATCACTTATGCTCATTGAATCAGTGAAATGCACCTTAAAGTGTTTTGATAGAATCACATGAATAAATATTCTCTACATTTTGTTTACATATCCAATTTAAGGATTAAGATACATCATACATCTCATTCAAGTACATCCTTGTACCTCACATATACACAATCTAGTATGATGCATTTAAATCGATATTGTGATCATCATCTTTATAAATCAAGGGAGTCTTTCTAACATCATGTGACCTCATAAACATGAGTGTCGTTTATCCATATAAAGATAGTTAGCATCTTTCTATAGTTGTCATGATGCACAAAATTTTCATCCTTAAGATGTTCAATCGCAATAAAGACAAACTTTGTCTTTTGTTTCAAATTCAATTTCCCTGCATTTAATCACCTTTACAAATTATATGAAACTTAAACCATATGCAAATCAAGATCTCATAATAAAGTTTCATAGGTAAACATAGTTCTTTATTTGGCACAATACCATAGACTAATGCAATTATAACACATATGCCCAAAACATTATTAATCCAACAAAATCGGGTAGTGTTCTCGAGAACCTTTGTCATATGCTTTTTAAAAATTAATAATCACTAGCATGCTTCATGCATTTTATATCCAATAATAAAATATCAGCATCACATGAGCTCTATTCATTTATCTTTTAGACGCATATCAATTATTTCTCACATTGCCAGACTTAAACAATATTAAAATATATTATTGGATCCACCACATGTGAATATGCATCTGCATGATCATTTACAAGTCTTTGAGAAAATAAACGTGTGCCATCACTTGTAACATATGCATAATTTAATTTCACTTTCTTATAAAGACCGATACATATCCAATAAGTTTTATACATGTATGTATGAACTGTAAGTCTCAAACGCATGTCTCATCACAAGAGACTTCAATCTTTCATTAGTTCTTTGCGTCTTTACATCTTTTGGCCATTCATTAATACATATGCACTTCCTGCAGGTATGCTTCCATGATCCTCACCATGATTATAGCGCTATCTTATTTATTTACATAATCATTACCATATCGACGTCGATTCGTTACTTTTCGATTCCACACTTTACTAGACATTGCATTATATCATTTATTAAGATCTCATAGTTTTTCATGTACCCGGGGTTCAATAACATTCATGTCTAGTGTCTCTTGACTATTATGGGGTCTTATTACCTCGATTTGACCATCTTCATTTATTGCTCCATTTTATCTAATCATTCGAGGACTTTTATTTGGAATCGATTTGTTTATCACGCTGCAGCCGTGCCATAGACTTACTACCATTCATTGGTTGTACTTTTGGGACACATATTTTAATTGGAGCATTAGCAGCATTTATATGATCTAGTCACTTCTTTAGGTCACTAAACATGTCTGGCAATTACTAGATCTGGAATATAAAGTGTCCCTTAAACTTCAAGGTCATATTCATTATGGTGAGGATCAACATTTATAATATATTAATTCATTCCAAATTTCTCGCTGCTCATTCTCCCCCTGAATGAATTATCAATTTCAATGTCTCATTTTGTGCGTTGTGGTGGATTTACTATAATAAATGTCGCACAATTACAAAATCTCACATGGGAAATATGGTTTGTGACCAAAACCATTCTAACGGGGAGGATTCACTAAAGATTGTTGGCAAGATGCGAATTCATATGTCATAACATGCCCCATAAACTAAAAGATTTGTTCTCACAATATTATTGGCTTTGCAATCAACTGAAGACGTTTTATAAACATTTCAACAAAAGCAATTCGTGTATGAACATGGGCTACTTTTATGTTCAACACTTATTCCAATAATCACCCAATACTTAGAAGTACTCACCACCATTTCAATAATTTAATTTGGAAATCCATGCTCGCATTATACAAGTCGAGCCACTAATCACGCTAACCTTAAGTTGCGTATTAGATGATCATTTTGACGATGCATCGATTTTAAAACTCAAAATGATCCACATGACGGATGTATAGGCCTACATACATCCCCTTTATGTTATTTCTAAAACTTTATAGGACAAAGTCCTTACTTTAATTTGGTGGTAATAGATGAACAATTAACTTCCATTGAGAAAAATAATAACAAACAAATCAATCTTGAAAAACCCATGGTTCTTTTATACATTTCGCATCATTATCGACTTGGGATGGTCCAACCAGTCATGCCAATAAATAATCTTGGCTCATAAACTCTAGTTTATAACCACATGTGCTTCGATTGCACTTTCTATGTAAACATCAAATATAAGCACTTTTATAATTTTCACATAGTTTAATATATTACTCATATATTAGCAATAACAAAACATATGTAGTATTATAACAAGCGTAGTTGCACAATTTTCAAAACACATGTATGTCATTAATCAATTAATCAAATGCCTTATAAACAAACAAAATCACATGATCAATAAGGATATACTTAATGGCACAATTTGAATCAACTAACATATATTTTTCTTATACTTAATAGCTCAATTATTTTATGCGGCCATAGGTAAATAATAGTCTAAAATGTATCTACGAGATAATTTTCTCCGCAATATACTAACCAATAAGTGATTACATGAGCAAATAACTTTCTTTTCAAGTAAATTTATTTGTGACGAGCTTTAAGAAGTATTATCTAATTTCCACATTAACCACTTTAATATTATTTCTATCAATGCATCATTCGTTATATTTGCATAGAACAAACCTTTAACACTCCGGATACATATTATTTAACTTGCTTGTTAGTGGTGGCAAGTGACACTAAGAAATATAACACAAAACATGTGACCCATCAGACCAAGCATGGTACATCTATTTACTTTATCTTGGTGATCATATATAGCAATAACAAGGAAAGGAGATAATAATACAAAGACAAGTATTATGCACACATAAGAAACAATTTACTTTCATAGTCTGATCATGTGCTAATTGCAATACACATCCATCAAAAATTTAGTTTCACTACTTTACATTCTCTTTTTCTTTTTTCTTTTTTTTTTTTTTTTTTTTAAATGCACAAACCCAATATAAACCATGATATATGTACTAATAAAAATTTAAGATGCATACAAGCATCAAGTAGTGCATGCGATCAGTTGATTAAAATGGTGTCACGTATCTTTCATTACCAATAAGATTTTAAAGCTCGATGTAAACACAATAAGCATATAAATAACTTTTCACATTTAACGATGACCATGACGGCGTTTAGGTACCAAGATATTACCTACAACTTAATGTATCAACGAATAGGTAGATCTCTTCAAGCAACGCAAGGTTAATGTAATATTCACAAAATTAAAAAAAAAACAAATAAGATTTATAAGAACACGATATTGTACTCCAATGATCATGTTAATACAAATCGTGCTATTGGAAACGTGTTAACTTAAATCAAGCATGATAATACGACCTCATAGTATTTACGAAGCATGTTCGAAATCGTTTCCGGTACTAGTATGCTAAAACATAGTTTATCTATTTGCTTAATCTAATTATCTAATAAAGTATATAGTTCTATTTGTGCTCATTCTTTTCTTGGGGTATTTGTGTTGCTTATAAAAGTATGTAAAGTTAATAAAATATAAAATGTGAAAAACCAATATATAATGCTTCAAAAACCTTTTAGAACATCCACAAAAACCAGATCAAGGCCATTTATACATACTGAATCTCATCTATCCTAAACCATGTTGATTAAATAAAGAAGTTATATACAAATCATAGTAGTGAATAACTACTATACCAAGAAAATAGATATGATTGAAACAAAAATTGCCGTAATTATAAAATCATACGAGTGATACATATAAAGCCCTAAAATTTAACACTTTTTTTTATTTTTATTTTTTTTATTTTTTTTTATTTATTTATTTATTTTTTAATATGAAATTGATGAATCTGATGATTTTCACATATGTTGTCAAAAGAGGTTAAGATATCCTAAAATTTCATACGCATCCAATGTTCGTAATATACAATTTATGCATTGTGCGTAGTAGTTATTAAAGCATGCATTAAAGAAGCATAAAAAAAAAAACATATATACGTGATATCTATACTACTATATAATGCATTTGGGACTATTCTATAATTAGAAAGGCTTAAAATTCAGACTTTTTACTTGCTTATTATGGATAGATTTCAAAATTAATTAGTTAGGAAGCAAGTTGGTTAGGAAGTTTGTTAGGAAGCGGTTGGTTGTTCAATCTAAAATTATTTAGCTTAACTATCTCTAATATTTCTACTTATAAATCATGAAGACAACTAAACGTGTAACCAAATAACGCAAAATATAAACACACGGTACCCGCCGCCGCATTGCGCGGGTACCGTTCTAGTATAATATAATAACTCAATAGGAACCACTTTATTGGTGTCTACTGAAGATAATTAGTACGCTATCTTTAGTAGTTATATTGTATTATACGTACAACCAAAGGCGATCAATCGAAACATGTCCTATGTTCCGCAATTATTCATAATTCTCTTTTATAAGTTTATTAGTGCGTTACATAACTGGTTTCCAGTCAAGTAAGAAAAAGGAAAACAAAAAAAACACTCGTTTGTTCTTTACTGCTGATTATCTAAATACATGTATTCAATATCAAATAGTTATGTGAAACGCACATCCAAACCGTAAAGTAAATAAAAGTTTTGAGGAGGAACTCATCTTAGAATCTCACTTTAAAATACAGAACAGCATCATTGAACTTAATAAATAGTCACATACGTACAACTAATCAGTACTTGATTTAGAGAAAAACGTACCTAAAAAAACTTGTTAAAGCGTGCTGATAACGTGTTACAAACAAGAATTGAGGGAATGAATATTCTTCTTATTGATCAATAATGTCAGAGATACAATGAGGTATATATAAGATAAACAGTAGGGTAAAAACCCTAGTAGCTAACTGGGTCGTGGGCCTCATATGGGCTATATGGACATCCACTAATAATTATCCATAACATTCTTATCATTAATTTGCGTATGTTAAGTTTTGAAATTTTTTTTTGATTTACTTGAGAATTTTATGAGAACCTTTGATTTGTTAATCTTATTGAAACTTTTAGATTTTTATTTATAATTTCAAGATTATATTGTGAAGTTTTCTTGAATTTGGTTTTCTTTGTTTTAACTGAAACCAAGTCGAATTCTAAGTTGGAGTACGGTTTAGTTTTATCCATTCTATAATTGGTTTGGTTTGGCATTGGTTTTGATCTTAAAAATTTTCAAACCGATAAACCCAAACCATATAACCCACAAACCTGAAAATCGAACCGATGAACACTGTATACACATATCCAAAACACAATCAAAGAAAAAGGTACGACCATTGATTTTAGGAAGTAGGTAGCGTAGAGATGATATGAAAATGTAAAGTATCTATGAAAATCAGAGTGGGCGAAGTGAGCCCTTACTTTTTCAAGGCCCCAAAATTCATGTTTGTGCATGAAACTTTAAAGTTGTTATAAATATGACTAAAAACAAAGACACTATAAAACCTTTATAAAATGATTTTTTTTTTTCCAATTATAATCAATCAATTTAGGGGAAAATGAGTTACTCAAAGTTAAGTGGCAAGTCGCTTTCTCTTTATAAGTAATTAGTTATAATACTCGCGCACGCGCGAGTTTTTTTTAAAGATTTTTTGAATGATATATTTTTATTTTTTAAAAAATAAATAATTTAATTTTTGTTTTGTTTGATTTATGATTTCTAATTATATTTGTTTATTATTAAAGATAATCATTTAAAAAAGTTATCCTATTGTTAGTTGCATCTTATCTATGTTTTTTTGTATTTATCTTCTACTTGTGTAGTATATCAACAAAACGAATTTATAAATTTTTAAATTAAAAAATAATAATTGAAATCTTACCAAATAAGGAAATAATCTTTTTCTTGAAATACGAAAGTCCCCACTAGGGGTTTTGTTTTATTATATAAAAGATTTCATTATGCATTGGTAACAACTCTTGTAAGTAGGAATAAGCAATTCCTTACTCGTGGCTTTTTCTTTTCCAATGTCACCATTTCATCTCTTATTGTTGTATTGGCTGTTGTGAAACCAGTTAAAGTAACCATTTAATTCTGACAAACAATTGCTTAAATGCATTACTCGTTTAAAAATAATAACACATTGAGGTAAGAGCTTAGATCAAGTATGAGTGTTTAGTGCTTACGTAAAATACTTATTCAACATTAGACAAATTAAGAGCATGAGAGCATTCATATACAATTTCATTAAAAATTACAAAACTAAAGTTGGTGAATAAAGTGTTTGCTTACTTGATAAAGTTCAGTGAAGATGATTAAACCTTACTTCGGACCTTCTGGTTCAAGCATCTACTAACTATTTATATATATATCATTTCACGCTGGACCATTTTCCCAGATTCTATTATAAAACTATTTATTACTTTGGTTTGGGCCTTTGTTCTATTATTTTGGTCCAGTAATGTGCAATGTTTATTACTAAACCTGGGCCTGTTGCTCCGTGACTGAGTACTAACTTTTAACAGATCCGTGCCTTTTTTTTTTCATTGTACTTTGTATATGTTGTGATAGATACCAACGAGCTTATCGTAAACCTCGACTTTCTAAACACTTTCTGGTACGATCCACCGCCTTAAAACTGCCATCTTCAGTTCCGCCGCCTATGCGTTATAGTTTTCTTGATTCTTTGACGTTTCATTCTTTGAGTTAGCTATACTTTTATTCAAGGGTTTGTTTGTTTCACAGATAATGTTTTTGGAGGTCTTTGATTTCAGCCTTTCAGGGTTTGGATTATCAGAGGGGTCAAGATGGACAAGCCGGGGACTTTCTGGATATACTATTCCTCTAACGTCAGTATGTCAGGTAAGTATCAATAATAATTTTTATAATATAATCTACAATTAAAGTAATCAAACCTGAGTAGGTTTATTATTTTGAAAAGATTTCGTGGATTTCTTTGATTCAAAATCAACTGCTTATGTAGGTAATCGCTGGTGACAGTTGAAGAAATTGCACCGGCGGTTGTGGTATGTACTCATATCAGTGTTATGGTTTAAACATTATTGATGTGTTCTGAAGTTTATGTTATTCTATAGGAATATCCGAATATATTTTGATTTAGTAAAAATGATTATCAGATGTAGTATAGGTTGTTAAAAGATTTATATTTTTATTCATTTGTGTTTCTTTAATTGCAGTTTCCAATTCCAATTATAGATGACTTCTTCCTAATTTCATTCAAGTTATTGTAATCAGGTAAGCAAAGGATTTTTATATGTTGGAGGTAAATTATTTTTTCTTAGAATTTATAGCTCTAATTTCTCTTGCTGCTGAGCTGTAGGAGAATGCAGGTAATATGATTGGAGCCGTGTGTTCCTATTGTTAGGGATGTAAAATGAGTTGAAAATTGGTGATAAGTTTAGCATTTTTGGACTTTATCCGTTTCAAAATTGTCATAAATAATCATGCTAGGAATTTAAAGAGGTGCATGTATATTTTCAGACTCAATGACGAAATTTGCATGTTTGGACACGATTTCGGTCCTATTTGTGTATGTCGGACACAAATCAGTCGCCACCACAAAGGTAAACATTAGAATTCATTGTAAGTAATTTTTATTATGTTTGCTCCATTGTATGTATAATTTTTTTTAGCCAGGTGTCTGCAAGCTGTTTAGATTCGCTATTTCGTACCAGATGAAATTGTTCTGGACATGAGTGAAAGTAGTGCAACGGGTACTGTCCCACCAAAAGCATGCAACTCCTTATTCACAAGATGTTCGTCTATCTTCTTCGTGGGGGTTTGCGCCATTGGATAATCGGCAATGTGTGCGACCGAAAAGAAAAGTTCCGGATAACGTGGGGATTGCTATCAGTCGTGGTCCAAAGAAAATGAAAATACAGCAAGCCGCTTGCAGTCAAAGTTGTTGTAATTTGTAGTTGTCTTACATTATACTTTTAACAGTTGTTTGTTCACATGCCTTTTTTAAGTGATGGTTGCTTTCCATTTTTGCAGGCGACAATGCATTTAGAGAGTACACAACTGAGTTGGTGTCATCCAGCGGTGCAACAATCAGGCAACTGCCTATTATGGAGGCAGAAACAAACGTCTCTGTGCTAATTGTAGGACTTCCGGTGCCCTCGGCTCCTGCACTTTCTTTTTCCCAAGGTTTCTATTACTGTTGCTTTTTATTATTACATGTTCTTTGTTCTTCTCTATACTTATGTTAAATTATAATCAAATTAGTTTTGTCAATTCAATTGTATTACTGTCTGCAGGCGTGTGTCATGGACCCATGGTGTTAGACTTTGCTGGAGGAACTATTCACCATGCAGTGGACGATATTGGTTCAGAGACTTTTCGTTTAGGGGCGTCCCAGCAGGATTCTATCACATTTCCTGTTGGTTCATGTGTAACGCGTGGAACGTTTGTTGGCAAAGGAAAAAACCCCCATGCAAGGTGGTGTTAGGTTGTTATTGCAAGTTAATGTATTGTGCTTACTGCTACTGACTATAATAAGTGTTACTCATTTTTACTGTTACTTGCAAAAAAAGTTTAATCGCTTTTTCATACGTGCAGCTGGTTCGGTTGCTCAACAGTCGGCTAGCAAAAGGCGTGTTCCCCGTTTGGTTCCTAAGGACGGGTGCTCCTCTATTAGTTTAGCTGCTGCACAAAGTCCGCCAACGGTGCAATGTTCTGTGCCTTATGCCAGAGGTTAGTACTTAGCGCTGCTTCCAGTTGTGTGGAAAATAGGTTGGGACTCTTTTTTCAGCCTGTATTCAATAAAGGTTTTGGATATGCTGGTGGTTTTGCATTAGGTGTTACCTGGTTTCAGACCACATCGGATTTGTGCACATCTCATGGGACGCCTGCTTATCAGCACCTATTAGGTCTGGAAGGGACATGGACATGTGTGGGTATGGCTTCCCCATCATACACAGCACCTCCTACATTTTCAACAACAATACCTTTCACATATGAAAACATGGATCAAAGATCACGTGACGTGCCTCCGGTAACAAGACACTAAAATGATAAGCAGAAAATGAACGCCTGTTGACACAGTTGTTCTAATATGTAAAGTAACCGTTACGATGTTACTTCTGTAATGTTCCACGCTAACGTGTTTGGAACATGCAATTTTCTGTAACGACAAGCAATCATAATATAAATGCAGGTTTTCGTATGACAATACGGTGTTGTTCTACACCTGGACTAACCAGAAGAAATGGCAAAGGGACCCGCCGCAACGCGGCGGGTTTCTACCCCTTGTTAGTATCATAATAACAATAAAATTCTACGTATATAGAACAATAAAGTATAAACTATCTCCAATTATATGAAACTTCATAATAAGATAAATATTTGTATCGGTTAAAAATTGCAATTTAATACTAAATAAATTTGAGGGCTAACTTCTCACAATGTGACTAACAAAGATGAACAATAACACAGATTCTTAGGATGGTGGCAATGGCCAGCGGCATGCCCAACGGCATGGCCATACCGGCGGCAATTGCCACCCCAACGGCATGGCCAGCGGCAAGCATTCAACGGCAATACATGATTCGGAAGCATGGGAACAAACATAACCGTTGGGCATGAAGACAAAAAAAAAAAAAAAAAAACGTTATGTGAACGTTGGGAGGTTTGACCAAGGGAAAAAAAAAATCCTTTCTATATATACTAACCTCTATTTTCTTATTAACACAAACAATTCACTTACAATAACAAATTATTAACACAACCAATTCACATATTTTTACAATGGTTTCATCTTCATCTCCTTCGTCCGACTCGATATTTGTTCCCGCCGAATCGTTCGAACTATTGCCATCCGGTAGCACCCTAGAAACCTTATTAGCCGTGTACGATTCAATTGACGACACGGCAAGCTCTACCGAAACTCGGGAGTCTGTAACCCGTTATCGTGAAGAAGCTTTACAAACCCTTATGAATGACTATTTCGTTGAACGTCCAAAGTTTTCCGACAATACTTTTCGTGATAGGTTTCGTATGAATAAAAGCTTGTTTTTAAGAGTTGTTGGTGATGTTGAAGCGAAT
>LBNU01029640.1:17668-27850 GCA_014162995.1 Artemisia annua
GGTATGAAAAAGGCATGGTTGCCACTAAAAAGGGGTTGGGAGGTATGAAAAAAGTATGAAATGGTTGGGATGAGTTGGAATGATATTATTGGTGGATTTGGGAGGTATGATTTTTTTCGGAGGCATGACTGCCACCACCCTTAACGTAGTGAGAATAGACCGAAAGTACTCTTATATTGTAAACCAAAATCACAAATATGTATACTACTTATAATCGGGATACGGGATAACTTTGCTTCACATCAATAGTTTTCTGAATTCAGTTAAAAAACACACAAATGGCACATGTATAGTTTTTGTCTACATCATATTAATTCTTCTACATGACCTCAAAAAATTTCATTTTAACAATATAGGGTTTGTACCAATACTAAGTCAATTAATAAGCAAATATGAAACAATACTAAGTTTTCTACATGACCCCAAAGAGATCTCCCTTTATTATACCATCAGTTATTAATTACCTTGAATGAGGTTATACGTTACACCAAAAGCACCCTAACAGTTACATGAAATTCAATGACACATGCATAACACATGATTTAAGAAAAGAACCAATTCAGATATTTCAATCTACCTAATATACGCATACATTTGAAAAAGAATGATGTTTGTCTTTGTCACGTGTTTTCCATAGTAGTTCATCAAACACTACATCAATGATGTAACTAAGAAAAAAAATTCAAATTTTTACAAAAAGGATCAGAAATATGAGAAACATTTTTTGCAAAATTCAAATTGTTTTGAAAGTTTCTTATCTATACTACTTATAATGGAGGAAGGACTCTCTTTCCAAAAAATTCAGATGTACAAAAAATGATACATGGTTTACAACACTGTAAAGCAAGCAATTTTTATAATTACAACAACCAAAGCATTGTGTACAACAAAAACTAGCATGAATCAAAATTCAGACCACTTTCCTTAGAATTCTACATTAATAGCATTAAAAACACCCCTACACCCAATATTACAATCATTTAAACACAATGTACAACCCTCATTCTACATTAATAGCATTAAAAACACCCCTACACCCAATATTACAATCATTTAAACACAATGTACAACTCTCCATCTTAACCTAAACACGAACCTGTGACCAAGACTCGACTCAATAAAACTCGACTCGATACACAAGGCTGTGAGCTCAAGCTCACGGCATCCCTTGTTTTCGCGACTCAATAGCAACAACAACAACAAAAAGAAAGAAAATGATACCAAACAATTATTTAGCTTCATATTTATTAGTTTTAATCTTTATTTAATCAAAAACTCTTGAAAATCCATGTACTTATCCCCACCGTCGCTAGAACGACAAAAAGGGTGGTGGTTTTTCCTACCTTCGACCGTCGGTATCAACAAAACGAGAGAGAGATGGTTTTGGTGATGAACTCGAGCTGTAGTGGTGTTAATCGTGGTGTTGGGAGGTGTTTCTTGGCGCGTGATATACATCAAAAGATGGGGAGGTTGTAAGGAGTGTGGTGGTAGTGGCGGTGAGTTTAAGTAGCCGACGGTGGTGTTTGTTTGGCCGCAAAAACGACTGGAGAAGAAGAAGAAATAGGGTGCGGCTGGTTTGAGAGAGAAAGAGTGTCAAACCCTAAGTGAAGGTATAATGAGGTTTATATAGGAAAGTGTTTTGGACCTTGTGTGAACCCTATTGCACCCTTAGGGACTAAGATTGTAAATATATGCTAGGGTGGGAAGTGTATTTTATCAAATCTTTTAGTATTTCGTTCTCGAGGAAAATTTAGGTGTCGGAATGACTACCCATGACATTTTTATTAATTCCATCGAAAAATTTTATTTCAGGGTACCCGCCGCTGCAACGCGCGGGTACCCTGCTAGTAAAATATTAATGGATTTCCTTGATTAATTCTACACTTACCCTTTTTATTGACTTGCCTAAACAATATAGTTGAATTTATTAAATAAAGTTGCACGTTTCAATCTAGTTCAACATCAAGATAACTCACTCAAAGCAACAACATAATAATAACATGTAACCGCAAGCCTAAAACAAAACAAAACAAAAACAAAAACAAACAAACAAAATATATATATATATATATATATATATATATATATATATATATATATATATATATATATATATATATATATATATATATATATATATATATATATATATATATATATATATATATATATATATATCATTTGCACAAGAGATAAAGATGACAATGTTGGTTACATAAAACACAAGTTGTTAAAAAAGCTATATCATATAAGAGGACTATTATTATTAGGGAGAATTTCATAAATCTCTTTCTTTTCATCATTAATTTCATATATACCCAAAATACAACAATTGATTGCATTATGTACAATACTTTTAAGCATGTTTTAAGTAAATATGAAATTTTCATGTTTTAGGAGGGGAGATATGGAATTGCTTATTAAATTGAAAGTTTGAAAAGTGGTAGGAAAACTATTTCACTTTTGATAACCACCCTATAGAACACATCTTCGTTTTTTGTTAGATCCATTGTTCCATTCACGATGACAAAAGTTCTAAACAACAAATTAATATACATACTTTCTAGGAAAACATAACCATCCATGCGGAAAGATTACATAAACAATATTTGAATCTCCTAGTTTCGTTTCTACATATATTGCGAAAAAAATGAATAGTAGTAAAATAAATTTGAAGTGATAAATTTATAGTGGAGATTATAAACCACTATGGGAGTGAAAAATGTCAAATTACCTAAAGCAATAGCAAGGTTAAGATAGTACTTACTTTGTTCACAACTCGAAGGTCATATCCTTATTGCGGCTAAAGCCAATGGATCTACAAATGAACTTTTGTAGTCAAAACATTGAAAAGGTCAGTACTTTGTGGCATCTCAAGTGGTTTGCAAAAACAAAGTAACTCAATTATAATCTTATAATCAGTTAAAAACAACCCAAAATAATTTTCAAAGTTAGAATCAAATATTTTAGAAGAAAAAGACAATAACTTACTTCTAAATAAGATATGAATATTGCCAATAATTTTATCATAGAATGTTCTTCCAATTATGTTAGGAATACGATTTTTGTATAAGAAAGATTCGGTCACTCCAGATATGATTAAGCAATGTTTAGCTCGTAGTAGTTACATTAGTTAGTAATACGTAGTTTAGAATTAGATTAGTTCACGGAAGAAGGACGGGTCTTTACCCACTGTATACCTGATCCGCAGCTCAAGTGGCACGCCCAAGTGGCAAAACCCATGTATATAAACCCCTCTCCATCCTTGGAGAGGGTAAGCCTTCTCTCATAATTCTATTTTCTTTTTTTTGGTTTTCTCTCAAGGCTTCATCTCTTTCTCTCTCTAACTTTTTCTCTCTAGAATTTCTTTCTTTCTTACCTTCAACGAGCCAAACCACAAGTATATTTGTGTTTGTGATGTTAACTAGTATCCTACAATTGGTATCAGAGCCATGGTTACATCCTAGGGATCATAGAACTTGTGGTGTATGGTTTGTTTTGGTTTCTACTAGTTTAGGGTGGTTTTTTTACTCATTTTGGTGCTCGTTCGTGGTGTTTCTTGTGATCTTTCTTGTACTTCTAGGATTAGAAAGGTTAGATTCATCTAGTTTATCAGTTGGTTGGACTATATCTAACGTTTGTGAGGTGTACGAATGGGTTTTGGAACTTTTTCTTGCCAGCGGTTAGCTCCACGTTAAAGTATTCTTCACAGCGGTTAGTTTGGGTATTCAGCGGTTAGTAGTAGCGGTTAAGTACAAGTAGTGGAGCGAACATTACGCTGTACTCTGTACTGTATCAGCGGTTAAACTCCAGCGGTTTACTTCACAGCGGTTAGTTTGGGTATTTAGCGGATAGTAATAGCGGTTAAGTACAAATAGTGGAGCGAGCATTACGCTGTACTTTGTACTGTGTTAGCGGTTTATTCACAGCGGTTAACTACTCAGCGGTTAAGTCAGTAGTGGTTACTTTACTAGCGGTTACTCTGTCCAGCGGTTACTATTCCAGCGGTTAAGTATCAGCGGTTAAGTCTTAGCGGTTAAGTTTCAGCAGTCATTACATCAGCGGTTTACTCTTCAGTGGTTACTTTACTAGCGGTTACTCTGTCAGCGGTTAATTGTCAGCGGTTACTGTACCAGCGGTTTACTTATCTTAGCGGTTTTCCTGGTTGACTTTAGTAAAATCCCGGGAAAGAATCGATTTCTCGGTTTAAGTCACGTGTGTTGTAAAATCCCGTCTAAGACCTTGTCATCATGACTACTGTAACATCTATTGATGATATTCAAGCTGCTGGATCTGACACTCGACCTCCAATGCTAGAAAGAACGGACTATGAGTCTTGGTCACAAAGAATTCGCTTGTATTGTCAAGGCAAAGAAAATGGGGAGAACATTCTGAGATCAATTGATGAAGGGCCGTTCCAAATGGGCACTACCAGAGATGTTATCTCCACTGGTGATGATGGGACAGTCACCCTTGGAATTGACAGACCTCGTACGTACAATGATCTGAATGAAGCTGAAAAGAAACGATATGATGCTGACATTCGTGCTTCAAACATTGTGGTACAAGGGCTACCAAAGGACATATACAAACTGATTAACTTCAACACTGAGGCCAAAGCTGTTTGGGACAATGTCAAAATGTTGCTAGCTGGTTCAGAATTAACAAAGGAAGATCGTGAGTCTCAATTGTACGATGAATTCGAGCACTTTAAGATGAACCCTGGTGAAAGCATCAATGATTACTATGTCAGATTCCACAAGCTTGTGAATGACATGAGAATGATCAGAATGACAATGCCCAACATCCAACTCAACTCAAAGTTCGTCAATAACATGTCACCAGAATGGGATCGGTTTGTCACAGCTGTGAAGCTAAACAAAGGACTCAGAAACACCAACTATGAGCAACTCTATGCTTATCTGCAACAACATGAGAAACATGCCATGTATGATCGTCAGCTAAGAGAAAAGTTTCATCCCTCAAATGATCCTCTTGCTCTAATCTCCAGTGCTCAAGGTCTCAACCAATTCTCAGCTGACTTAATCAACCCTCCAATCACTACTCAAGCAACACAGAATCAGTCTTCTCTTGGTCAAGCCTCAATGCAATCAGCAAGTGTCAAAACCAATTCACAAGAATCGGGAAATTCCTACATGGACAAGAGAATTGATAATCTCTCCAATCAAGTCTCTCTACTGGTTCAACACTTCAGAAGCACTCTTCCTCAAACCAACAATCAACTCAGAACCTCATCTAATCCACGTAATCTTGCTGTTGTGGAAGATGGGCGTGTTGTGGTTCAAGGAAGACAAAATGTCCGAGGAAATGCTCAGAACAGAATGGGAAATGGCAATCAAGGACAAGGAAGGCAAATCAAGTGCTACAATTGTGGTGGGCTAGGTCATATTGCAAGAAACTGCACTGAACCAAAACGTCCTCAGAACTCCGACTACTTCAAAGATAAGATGCTGTTGATGCAAGCACAAGAGAATGGAGTTAAATTGGATGAGGAACAGCTGCTCTTTCTTGCTGGTGATGAAGGAAACTCCTTTGATGCTGATGTGGATGATCAACCAGTCCAGGATCTTGCTCTAAATGACCCGAACATCTTCCAGGCTGAAGATTGTGATGCATTTGATTCTGATGTTGATGATGAACCTACTGCACAAACCATCTTTATGGCCAAGCTTACATCTGCAGTCACATCGGCAAATCAATCAGGATCATCAAAATCATCCATCATTTCTGAGGTACTCAAATTATATGACACATATGAAACAAGTGCCATTCCAACGATACTCGATGAGGTTCATCAAACTAGTATTGTCACGCCAGATGATGTTGGTTTGAAAAACACTAATGTTCTCTCAAAACAACAACATATGGATAACAATAAAGAGTCTGATGAATCTAGTAGAGCATCTGAAGATACACATGTTGACGATGTGATGCACAATCAAAGGACTCATAACGAAGTAAACCACACCGACACTATTGATTCAAATTCTGCTGATATGGGTAATAGCAATGTTGTCCCATATGAACAATACTTGAAACAAAGTGTCGAGACTGCTTTACCAAGTGATGACTCTTCCGTTAATAATGATACTTGTGAATATGTTGAATATACTGCTGTTATACCTGATGACACCTTAACCACTAGGATTAATATTCTTAAAGATCAGGTGAATATGTATCAACAACGTGCAAAATTTGAGTTAACCGAACGTGAACAGAAAATGAATTGGCAAATGTGTACATATATTACCGAAAGGAATTTAAAGGAAGAAGAGTTAAGAGGGGAAATAAAATCTTTGCAAAATCAAATCGATCAAACTGTTAAACAAAAACAGGAGATTCAAAATAGTGTCAACACACTAAAATTAGATTTTCAAAGTAAGGAAGCCAAACTTCTAAACGATTTTTCCCAATTAAAGGCCTTAAAGAACAAGCTTGAAAACAAATTGTACACACAAGGCCAAACCATTCAAACTGCTCAAATGATACAAAAGCACATTAAGCTTCGTGATAAACATAGTGATAAGGAGACAGGAGTGCCTAAAACTAATTATCTTAGGAGCGTTAGTGCCTCTCAACCTGCCTTATATGACTTCAATGTGATGCTTAAACCCAATCATGATCCCCCTGATGTGCGTGATACAGAAGAGATTGATGTAAGTGAAACTGAAAATAGGAAAAGACTTGAGGATAAGATGAAGGATCCCATGTGCATTGCAAAGCGTGTTAATATCAAGCCCCATAACTACTATGAGCAGAACCGATTGACTGTCTTTGTGCCCCAAACTAGGTTAACCCCTGAACAGATTTTTTGGGCCTTAGATGTGGAAAAAATGAAAGCTGAACTTCTTATGGCTACCACTCCCCTTAAGTTTGCTAAACCAACGGTGTATCCTCCCAATACACCCATGAACCTAGTTCAGATAGCACTTCCCACTCAATGTAAAACTCTTATTAGCATGTATGTACTGTATCAAATGTTTGCGGATTTTGACAAAACATGTAAAAAGAGGATTACTCCAACGGGAATTACTGAGGGGGAAAGGGGTTTTGAAGTTACAAAAGAATGCTATCTCACAGAAGTCATTCCGTTTTTTAAACAAATCAAAAACCATTTTGAATACATGGAAACGTCCCTTAAACTAGAGATCAATGAAATGAAAGAGGTGTTTAAAAACCAGGAACGTGAAGGAAAACAAACTGTAATAGATCTTCAACATAGTGAAATTGCGAGGAAGAATGCTCTCATCATGAATGATAATTTGATTGCTATGTGCATTGCTCAAGATGTGTTTTATACTGCTACTGATTCTTCTTTAACTGCTTCCCAATTTCATGATATGTCTGTTACATTAAAGGTTTTCCAGAATCGTGTTGTTGAGCTTGAGGGGGAGAATTTAAAACTGCGCGAAAAAATTCAAAAAGATGATCATGATAACATGGTCAAGCAATTTTCAAAACTAGAGGTTGATAATCTTAACTTGCAATTAAGATACCAACATCTAGAAGAAAGAATTAGAAACTCAAATGCCAAGACATCTTCGGATGCTCCTGAATTTGATGCATATTTTGAATTAGCCAAAAGGGATGAAAGAATTCAAGCTCACACTAACACGATTCGGAAACTGAAGCTTCAAATTGCACAATCTAAGACGAATAAATGTGATGTGATTGATAATAAATGTGATGTGTTTGATTCCCAGAAACCTCCGTGTTTAGATTCTCAATATCTTCAACTTCAAAATGTCATTAACGATTTGAAATACGAAAATGATTGTTTTCAAGCTGAAAACTCTAAAATCAAACAACATTACAAAGAGTTACATGATTCGATGAAGATCGTGCGTGATAAAAACAATGAAAAGATAACTTCTTTACTCAAAGAAAATGAGAATCTAAAGACTCAGGTGAAAGGGAAAACAAAAAGAACTGATGCTGATGCCATTAATATTCCTCTTCCCCTTAGGAATAATGCGTTTGTTCACAATGAGTACCTTAGGTATCTCAAGGATTGCCTAGATATCCTCTGCGAAACTATTGAAGAAGTTAGAATTGTGAGTCCTACAGACATTGGCATCCGTGATGTGTATTATCTCACCAACAGATCATATGAGCTTTTAGATTATGCCATTGGTACATGTCCTAAGGCTGTTTGCATGCGTGATAAGTCTAATGATGTTTCCTCTAAGGTTAAGAACAAGCATGTTGCCTTTAAAGTGCCCATAACATCACCAAAACATAACACATCAGATACCAAAAATCAAACAGCAGTTTCTCGTTCTAATGTTCCCATCATTAATTCTACAGGAGTAAAAGCTGTCACTAATGCTAGCGGGTCAAAGTCTAGTTGCAATACAAGGAATGATAGGACTTCGCCAGCTAAAAGTGCTCAAGGAAAGAAAGTAGAAGACCACATTAGGAACAATAAAACTGATCTGAACGTTGAGAATCGTGTTGATTCTAGTATTAGCTCTAGGCGTACTGTAATTAATTCGAATTCTAAAACCAGTTGTGAGATCTGTAATGACTATTTAAATTTTGGTAATCATGATGTGTGTGTTAAGACATGTTTGTATGCTTCTAAAGCATCCCCTGGTTGTCATAATGTTTATTATAATCGTGAAAAACATGTTTGGAAAGCAACAGGAAGGAAGTTTACTAATGTTGGCTATCATTGGAGGCCCACTGGAAGAATAATGCCAATAGGAAGTCATCACCCCTTTGCCAAACAGTCTGATCCTAAGTTTCCCAACATTAGGATTTGGAAGAAATCTGGTAGAACTTTTCCTATAGGAACCCAATGTGCTAACTATAAGTCTAGTTCCCCAGCATATCATGTTATGACTAAGGTCACTATTAATTCTTCCAATTCTGAAGTTTGTGCTAACCAATCGGAACCCACTTTTGGTTGGGGATCCAAGTTTGTCCGTTTTCCATATCTGTCTGATTTCAAATGCAGATCGTACAAATCGCCCTGTGGTATTTGGACTCAGGCTGCTCAAAACATATGACGGGGGATCGCTCGCGGCTCAGAAATTTCGTGAAAAAGTTTATCAGGACTGTTAGATTCGGGAATGATCATTTTGGTGCAATAATGGGTTATGGAGATTATGTGGTTGGTGACAGCGTTATCTCTCGGGTATATTATGTCGAAGGTCTTGGGCACAATCTATTCTCCGTAGGTCAATTTTGTGACTAAGATCTAGAAGTTGCCTTCAGAAAACTCTCTTGTCATGTTAAAAGATTGGATGGTATGGATCTCTTGAAAGGCAGACGTGGCACAAACCTCTACACTATATCCATTGAAGACATGATGCAATCATCTCCAATCTGTCTACTATCTAAGGCTTCCAAGACCGAGTCGTGGTTGTGGCATCGTCGTTTGAACCATTTGAACTTCGGAACCATCAATGAACTTACGCGTAAAGATCTTGTTCGTGGCATGCCCAGGTTGAAGTATGAAAAGGATTATCTTTGTTCCGCTTGCCAGCTTGGTAAAAGCAAGAAACATACTCACAAACCAAAAACCATCAACACCATCATGGAAGTTCTTCATACCCTTCACATGGACCTCTGTGGTCCCATGAGAGTGCAAACCATATTTGGAAAGAGATATGTGTTAGTAATTGTTGATGATTACTCTCGATTCACATGGGTCAAATTCCTCAGATCCAAGGATGAAACACCTGAGATCATCATCAAACTAATCAAGCAACTGCAAGTTGGCCTCAATAAAACTGTCAGATTCGTCCTCACAGATAATGGAACGGAGTTTGTCAATCAACAACTTACTCAGTTTTATGAAGATCTGGGAATTAGTCATCAAAGGAGTATACCTCGAACCCCTCAGCAGAATGGAGTCGTTGAAAGACGAAACCGTACACTTGTAGAGGCAGCACGTACTATGTTGATCTTCTCCAAAGCTCCTATGTTTCTCTGGGGAGAGGCAATTGCAATGGCTTGTTACACTCAAAACAGATCACTAATACATCCTCTTCACTACAAAACTCCTTATGAGCTAGTGCATAAAAGAAAACCCGACCTCTCTTTCCTTCGTGTTTTTGGTGCATTATGTTACCCAAACAATGATAGCGAAGACTTGGGAAAGCTAAAGGCAAAAGCTGATATTGGAATTTTTGTTGGGTATGCACCAAACAAGAA
>LBNU01029641.1:0-11038 GCA_014162995.1 Artemisia annua
TCAAGTGTAAGGGTATTTGATAAGGCGAAAAGTGTACCGCTTTTCGGGGGTCATTTAAGCCCTAAATCGTATTTATTTGATCAATTATTGCCCTAAATCGTTCTTTTTGTCATTTTAGGTACTTTGGAGAGAAATTCTGGAAAAGGAAGCATTTTGGACGTTTTTGGAGCATAAAATTGAAGAATTCGACAAAGTGCTAAAGTTTGCTGGAATAGTACCCATGACGGCGTCAAGCTTGGATGTGACGCCGTCAAGCCTTGATAAGCCTGAACGAATTTTGGGAGATTAAAGGGGGACGGCGTCAAGAAGGCCATCAAGAAACCCTAAGCACGGCGAGGTGACGGCGTCACAGCTACAACGTGACGCCGTCAGATCTGTTTTTCTATATATATTCTCATAATTTTTAGTCATTAGTGTGGAACTTTTTAGAGAGAAACCCTAATACGAATTTTAGCAGCTTTTTCAAGGTTTTTTACCTTGAGATCTTCCATGTTACATTGAAGATAAGTTATCAATTAATCATTCAATATGTCTATGTGTTGTTTGATTCTATCTTGTTCTTGTCTTTTGTTTAACATGTTAGGCTAGGTTTTCTTTGTGTTTGCTTAGATCTAATGAAACCTAACTATTGATTATTGATTGAATGGTGTGTTATTGATTGTATTGGATGATTGTTTATCGATGTTAGGCTTAAGAAAACTGGCTAACCTCCTATACGGTAACATGCTTGAACGTCTTAAGAAACATGAACCAAGGTGTACTAAGGTTTTTTGATTGTATTTAATGCATGAGCGAATTCTAGTGATCCCATGTTAGGAGCTTCTTAGCCGGCTCGACATAGGAGTGAAGTACGAGCTTATAGAGTTGGGGAAGTTCGTACACACCCCCACGACCGTTATTAAGGAATACAATCCGTCATCCACGCAATTAATACACACTAATCAATCGGTAAAAGATGGTTAGGGAGTATGGAAATCTAAGTAAACACATTTCTCTCCATATAGTTTTCACAACATTTACTTTTAGTTTATTTTATTTTATTTGTAATTGTAGTTATTTGGGTTAGTTGACTAGCAACTAATTCCGCCCACTCCTTCAAACTCGAGATTTTATTTGTTTTCATAAAAATATAAAAAAACACAAAAAGAATCTTCCCTCACCCTTAGACCTATTAGAGTAGTTTTTCAATCCTAACGACACTATTCCCCTAGAGAACGATCAATCCCCGGTACTTGCACTACACTATACTACATCGGTCAGGTACACTGCCTGGTGGGGATTGCAAGCTTCTCAAGATCCCTTGAGAAGTAAAACCTTTTTGTGAGGGTGCAATCTCACGCATCAAAGACCTCCATTGTTTTCTCGATCAAATCGTGAAATATGGCCATCATGCACCTTTGGAACGTGCCTGGAGCATTGCATAAGCCAAAGGGCATACGTCGATAAGCAAACGTTCCATAATTAAGGGCAAGTAAAAGTGGTCTTTTCTTGATCATAGGGATCAATAGGAATTTGAAAATAGCTGGAAAAACCATCAAGAAAACAATATAACTCATTTCCCGCTAGACGTTCGAGCATTTGATCCATAAAAAGGAGCGGGAAATGGTCTTTACGAGTAGCATCATTAAATTTATGGTAGTCGATACACACTCTCCATCCGGTGACGACACGTGTGGGGATTAACTCATTATCTTCGTTCTTCACAACGGTAATACCACCTTTCTTCGGAACACAATGCACCGGGCTAACCCATGGACTATCGGAAATGGGGTAAATCATCCCAGCGTCGAGTAATTTGATAACTTCTTTTTTAATCACTTCATGAATTTTTGGGTTAACCCGTCGTTGTTGTTGGACGGAAGGTTTGTAATTATCCTCGAGCAAAATCTTATGAGTGCAAAAACGAGGGTCTATGCCCTTGATGTCGGAAATTTGCCAAGCGATGGCACTGTTATGCTTCTTAAGCACATCTAAAAAGACGGTTCTTCTCCTCATCTTGAAGGTGTTTTGAAATGATAACGGGAAATTTATTTGTTCCTTCTCAGAAAGCGTACTCAAGATGAGGAGGTAAGTCCTTGAGCTCGGGCTCAGGAGGTTTTTCGCTAGACGGCTCAACTTCTTTGATTTCTTCAACGTGAAGTTCCATCGGAGGGAGAGACGGAGACAGTGTCGGATCTTCATTCAAAAGTTGTTCAAGCATAAGGATGTCTCCCTCCGGATCGTAATAAGAATCATCAACATCCGGTGTGTCAATAGAAAGAAATTCATCGACATCTTCCAAGAAGAAATCTGTAACCACTCGTAATTTTCTAAACATTATTTTAATAACAGATTTCTATTTATTATTACTTATCTAATTAGCTGAGCTTATATGAGCTCGCTTGCCCAAATCACGGGAAGCTATCCCACGTACTGGGACACACATTAACATTTGCAGACAAATTATTTTTATCAGAAAATGTGAATTTTCATTTTCTGACACCTATTAATCATTTATGTGTTAAACCGAGAACTATCTCGTATTTACCTAAACACGACACCGCACGCGTACCGACACCGCATTAGTAATGGCTTAAATTCTATAATTATTTTTCGGATTTAATAATTTGTTTTTATATTACTTTTATAAAAACGCTTCCAAAGAAAAAAAGTGTATGTCTCGTATTTTTACCAAACCGGGTTACCGCGACTACATTTTTAGCTCAAACGGGACACAATGTACCCAACGAGGAGTTAATAATTACCTCTCCTTTTACCTTGACTTTTGCCGCCTCTTTATACATGGATGGTCACATGTTGAAGTCAAAAGTCACAAGAACACATCATTATTTGGAAAATGAAAAGGACAATTACTGGTTTAATATAAATGGGTACATTTTGTCACTAGCAAGAGTTGAACCCCACATCACATTAGATAAAACCATTTTATGACATCACATATCACACACCTTTCATGTTGTTTGTCCACAGGTATAACAACCTAGTACATGTGTTGTCTCATATGGTTTTGTAACTAGCCAATACTTGTCACATATTGAAATTGTAATCCGAAATGGATTAATTTGTGTTTACTGATGAAAATAAACTTTTTCAGTAGTTACTGTAAGCTACAGTGTACAAAACAGTTCCCGAAATCATGCAGAATTGTGCAGAAACATGCAGAAATGTGCTAAAATGCATATACCGTTCAAAGTATATATAATAAATAGAAATTTATTATATAATTTAGTTTATGAAAAATACCATTTGTCACAGCCACCCTATTGAACTTACTACAGAAATCATTGTACCTCACCAAATCATCAAATAGAGGACTTACCAATGACAGACAACCTAAATGCCCTCTCACATACAGAGAAACCCTTAAACAATGTAGTGAGGCCCAAATCTGTTATACGTATCCTCACGTCTTCTGAGACAACACCCTATCAGATAGCACGAACTGAATCGCGGGACGCGATTCCTTTTAAGGAGGGTAGACTGTAACCACTCGTAATTTTCTAAACATTATTTTAATAACAGATTTCTATTTATTATTACTTATCTAATTAGCTGAGCTTATATGAGCTCGCTTGCCCAAATCACGGGAAGCTATCCCACGTACTGGGACACACATTAACATTTGCAGACAAATTATTTTTATCAGAAAATGTGAATTTTCATTTTCTGACACCTATTAATCATTTATGTGTTAAACCGAGAACTATCTCGTATTTACCGAAACACGACACCGCACGCGTACCGACACCGCATTAGTAATGGCTTAAATTTTATAATTATTTTTCGGAGTCAATAATTTGTTTTTATATTACTTTTATAAAAACGCTTCCAAAGAAAAAAAATGTATGTCTCGTATTTTTACCAAACCGGGTTACCGCGACTACATTTTTAGCTCAAACGGGACACAATGTACCCAACGAGGAATTAATAATTACCTCTCCTTTTACCTTGACTTTTGCCGCCTCTTTATACATGGATGGTCACATGTTGAAGTCAAAAGTCAAAAGAACACATCATTATTTGGAAAATGAAAAGGACAATTACTGGTTTAATACAAATGGGTACATTTTGTCACTAGCAAGAGTTGAACCCCACATCACATTAGATAAAACCATTTTATAACATCACATATCACACACCTTTCATGTTGTTTGTCCACAGGTATAACAACCTAGTACATGTGTTGTCTCATATGGTTTTGTAACTAGCCAATACTTGTCACATATTGAAATTGCCAAACCATCTCCTTCTCTTTTGGCTTGCCTGAACCGAACACACACAACCTACACCCCTTGCATGTTCCTTGTTTTCTTGCAACTCTTGTCCCATTTGGAGTTGTCTCTACACCAAACTAACTTTGTCCATTTGCGTAACCATATGGTACCATTTTGTTTTATTGATTTTTGTCTCTCATGTAACTAATTCTTGTCATGTTTTAACTCATGTGTATACCTTATGAATAAAAAGAAACTAGTGTCTCATTTACTTCACACACAATTCTTTCAATTCTAACTCTTGCCTTTTTATTTTTTCCCTTGTTACTGTACGACACCCACAAACACAACTACACTCATTTTCAATATAAATTTACCAAAAACAAGCTGAAACAAGTATTTTAGATCAAGTTGGGAAGCCATTTGGTGTTCTTGGAGGATTACTTTGAGTTATTTGGAGTAGATTAGTAACTTGGGTTATTGTTTTAGTGGTTTTGGTCACTCCCTACTCGAATCACACTATGACTTTTGTAAGCTATTCTTAAAACTCAAACTCTTTTATTCTTGAATTAATATTGTGGTTAAGCATGTTTAAAATAATATGTGAGTTAATATGTTACAATTTTTAAAAGTTACAACTTGTCTTTGAATTTATGTATGGTTCGACATACATACAATATATATAAGTGATTTGTAAGTGTGATTTGTAAAATTCTTTTAGGCACGGGGAACATTCCCAAAAAAAAATATGATTTATAAAGTGGCAAAATGCTCGAATTGGATAAAGGGTCAATATGGGTTTGGCTAAAATGAATAAGTTTTTGGTTCACAAGAAATGCTTACACCGATCATGTTTCTTTTTGAAGTTGGTTGATACTAGTGTGTGTATTCTTGAACATGAATAACCAACGGTCCAAAACTAACTATTGTGATAGTAGTCCTTTTTTTTACAAAGCGATTAAGGATTTTTTTTATGCATTTGAATACACTCTTGGCCTAATTGACATCTATTTTATCTAATAAGTATTTTTTTTCTCAGTTTTGATATTTTTGAGATAATTTTTATTTGTTTGGTCTGTGTACGAGGGAGCCTAGTCGAGTCCCAACAGTAGGTGTAATTGATTGTGTTACTTTGCCCTCAAGTTGCAATACCAAAACTTATTAGATTAAATTATTTGAGTTGGAAATGAACTTGGGTTGTGTTTGATGTCAAGCCACTGTTTGGGTCGAACCTAACAGTGGGTGTGTTGATTTTGCTTATCTACCCTTAACTTGCTTATTTCAAAAAGGTCTTGTGGCTTATTTGGTTTTCATTTGTTTTGACTTATTTTGATTTAAAAATCCAATCCATGGCCTCTTTGACTTATTTTGATATAAAATCTAATTCGCGGCCTCTTTGGCTTTTTTTGAACTTATTAGACTAACCTAATATAAATATATAAGTTTCACTTATTTTAAAGATCACTGTTTATTATAGTTTATTTGACATATTTTAACTTATTGAAACTTATATAAGTTTAGTAAGTGGTTTAAAGTTGTTTTAATGTTTTAAAAGAGTAATTTGCAACATATGAGATTTTCGGGAAAACTAAAAAATACAAACGGGTCATGCCCGATTTTCGTTAAAAATCTATACTTAGAGTATTTTTATCAAAACCCGACTAAGAAACGAAAAATTCAAATACTTTATATACATACGTAACTAAACATCCACTAACTCATTATATTATATACTATTAATTAACAACAATATTATATTTTCCGACAACGACTATTTACCGCGATATTTATTCGTGATTATTTCCATACATGGTTCTTTGGTTATTTTCAACCAAAGACTTATTCGTCATATCCTCCATACTTATAAACTTTTATTATTGTATACTTATGTATATACTTATACATTTTCAAGAGCCAACACTTACAAACACTTAGAAAACTATTTAAACTTAAATGCTGCCACACAAGCAACAATAACACAAACACTCTAAAACTTTTAAACTTCATCGAGTCTCAAATTTGAAACTGTAAACTAAACTTGCCATACTAATCTAGGTCGTGTGTCGGTGCCGCACACTTATACTATTAGACTTTACTCTATTCGGACTGCTTTGCTAAGGTGAGTTCATGACCCCTACTTTTACTTGTTTTATAACTGTTTTGGGGGAGAATACATGCTCGTTTTTAATTAAACTCAATGTTTGTTTATACTTAAACTCATTAGTTGTTCTTACTTGAAAGCATGATTTAGTTACTAATTGAACATTGGATTACCTTATTTTGGACACAAGTGTTTGAATCATTTATGTGATTTTATAGCCCCACTTTACTTATACTCGTTTTACAAACCTTGGGGTGAGAAACATGCAAAACTTTTATGGACCATACTATTCTTGAAAACTATTATGTGGTTTAGCCTAAGCCCTTTGAATCCCACTACGCCCAAACTCATGAGCCGTTACTTCTTGCTGGAAAGCGCGAATGTTATAAATAGATCTATTGTGGGTAACTCCCCCGTTCGGTTTGACCGGATAGGCAAACGCGAACGTATAACATGTTGAATTACAAGTTTATTGGGATAAACACTTGCCGGGCCCTTATATTTAACATGCTTCTAGAGCATGCACACTGTCTTAGCTTCGGTTGCATGAACTTAGTGCTAGCGTGATAGACTTTTACTTTTGTGTGACATTATATTCGTTGTAATGATCACACACTATGCCTATGGTCCAACTTTATGCTTAATACTTATGGTCTACTTTCCTGATATTTTTCATGACGCTGTGAGTAAAGCAGTAGTCACTAAAACTGAACTTGATTTGTATGTGAATGGTTATTCACACTCGAAAACCTTGTGGTCCACATTACTGCATTTACTTGAAAGTAAACTATCTTTTCATGACATTGCGAGCGACACAATGGTCACAAAACTTTTATCGAACTCACATTTCTTTTATACTACATTGTTATTTATACAAACCTATGGACTCACCAACCTCGTGTTGACACTTTTTAGCATGTATTTTCAGGTTTAAGGCGATAGTTAACTGTTGAAGGCTTTTGGCATGGCATGGCATGGTCATAGCTGACTTTGATATATTTGGGACCGCATAAATTCTTTATGGATCTGTATTTCCGCACTACTTTTGAATAAAGTAAAGTCAATGCTTTTGATAATGAAATTCATTTTAAACGGTTGAGGTTAAACCATTCCTTGTACCTTGTGTTGTGATACCAATTGAGTAGCACCCAGTAACATTATCTTCCGCTGCAATCTATTTTTGGGGGTGTTACAGATTGGTATCAGAGCCAGGTTATAGAGAAATAGGGGTATTTTTAAAACCTAGACTATAACTACTCTTACAAAAACTTGATCCTATGACCGCCACATGCCTGTCTGCCAAGCCTGCTGTCTTACTTATGATAAAACATTTTCTTTTAAAGTATGGAATATATTAATAGTGTAACTGAGCTGAGTATTTCAAAATTCATTGAACCTCAGTGGAATATAAACGGATCACCTATATTCGACCAGGGACAGTGGGACATAGCCTGATCACCTATGTCCGACTCAGAGGTGAATTTTGCGATACTGAGAGTAGTTATACTAGAATAATGTCCAGATTGATTTTCTACTTAATTTCTGAAAGTTTCGGAATTTCTGTGTGTACATAATCATTACATAANGAATATAAACGGATCACCTATATTCGACCAGGGACAGTGGGACATAGCCTGATCACCTATGTCCGACTCAGAGGTGAATTTTGCGATACTGAGAGTAGTTATACTAGAATAATGTCCAGATTGATTTTCTACTTAATTTCTGAAAGTTTCGGAATTTCTGTGTGTACATAATCATTACATAACATGAACATTCACATCTGCACACAACACACTAGCATCACAACACTTTTCCTCTTAAATGGAATACTCCTTTATCACAATCGGGTTATGTTAAAGTCACCTCCACCTCAAACCCTAAACTCAACCGATGTTGTACCTTCCGCGATAAGTACTAAGTACATTACTGAGACACCCAACTGATTGCTAGTAGCAATAAACACCCTCCTTCAGGGTCGTACTCAGAACTTGCCAAACCCCCCATTCAGCAGAGATGTTACGTCCAACAAAACCCTTAAGACCTTAAGGAGCAACCTGGACCACTATATTTGGAACAGACACCTAATCCTTCATGTATCCCTCGATAATACCAGTTGTCTACCTTGCTACCCTCTTATAAGATAATAAACGGTGTCGCTATTAGCATACAAACTGTTTTCGATTATTCTACAGACCATTTTGCGGTCATCCTACAAAATGTTTTATTGCTACTTCATTAAATCAAGATTTTGACCCTTTTTCCTACTGTCCAATAAACTCTTTTACGAATCATTTTTACAACTATTTTATCATGATAAAATAAACCGATTCATTACCTTACTACCATTCTATAAAACAACAAACAATTTTGCTAACATTTTGTAAACAATATTACAATTACCCTATAAGTTTTACTACACCTAACGAACTAGTTTACTCCGCTATGAACTGCTTTGCTACTAAATCACAAAACTAAACTACAATTTTCCTACTATTTTACAAATAATAAATTGTTTTCCTATTACTCTATAAACAGTACTACAGACCGTTTTACAAACTATTCTTTAATCACCTGGTGAACTATTTACTCCTTTGAAAAGTATTTTATGCTACTATCTCATAAACAGAATAACCAATATTCTCCTTTGTAAACAAACCAAATTTAGAAATGAATCTCACACCTCTGCCTAAAACTATAAATAACAATCTACCGAGTCTTGACACTATTTCATCACTGTGCGAGTTACCCCATTCGTTCCTTATGATAAGGTTCCTCAATGGGTAGTGGATGCGTTGAACTAGGCTACCGGTATACCACCACTTTCACGACATTTTACTCTCTAGGAGTTCTAGACAACTTAGACTCAAATTCATTTTTATATGACCTCACTTGTGCACCTAGATAACATCGGGAAGTTAAGACTAAAACCGCCACTGTAACACCCCCATAAATATAGATTCGCGGAAGCATACAAGCATTTGGGGTGCTACGAAATAGGAATCACAACACAAGATAAAGAGAACGGAGTAGAAATCCGTTAAGTTATATTACATAATTATTAAGTCAAATGTAATACATAAGTTCAAGTTTTATAAAATAAGGCCCAGTTACACGACTGTCCAGTTGTTTTCAGAGTAACGCTTGTGTAAAAACACTTAAGGTTCTTATGACCTCGCCATGCACTGCCATCAACATAATCATACTTTAAGCACCTGAAAAACATGCTAAAAGTCAGCTAACGCTGGTGAGTCTATAGGTTTACATTAAATAGCACATATGGACCATAGCAATAATCAGGAAGTATACACTAAACCCGTATGCAACACTAAGCTCAACCACCNCAAATGTAATACATAAGTTCAAGTTTTATAAAATAAGGCCCAGTTACACGACTGTCCAGTTGTTTTCAGAGTAACGCTTGTGTAAAAACACTTAAGGTTCTTATGACCTCGCCATGCACTGCCATCAACATAATCATACTTTAAGCACCTGAAAAACATGCTAAAAGTCAGCTAACGCTGGTGAGTCTATAGGTTTACATTAAATAGCACATATGGACCATAGCAATAATCAGGAAGTATACACTAAACCCGTATGCAACACTAAGCTCAACCACCGAACTAGACAAGAATGCCAAAGGCATTAAATAAAATATAAGTGCCCGCGAGTGATAATCCCCAGTCACTCGGCGAAAGGTCGTCATGGTATACGTTCGCCTTGACCACAGTACGGCCAACCGAACGGAAGAGTCACCCTCAATAGATCTATTTATATCATACGCGTTTCTCAGCAGGAATTGACGGTGTTGATAATGGGCAAATGGGATTCAAGCAAACTTAGGTTTCCGCATACTAGTGTATAAAAACAAGTTCGGTTTTCGGTCCATGAAAACAGTTTTGCATGTTTCTCACCCCAAGGCTTATAAAACAGTACTTATAAGAAAATGGAGCTATAAACTCACCATAAAAGATAGCAATCCGCTAGTCAATAAGTAAATAGTGCAACCGCTCTGACACGCGACCTAGGTAAGTAGGGTATGTCTTAGTACAACGTTCATGTGTTAAGTGTTCGACTCTTTTAAAAAGGTTTTAACGTTAAGTGTTACCATGTGCTTGTGTGTTTATTGCTTGTTGTGTGGTACGTAAGTTTCAAAAGTAATTCATTAGAATAACTCGTCTCAATGGCTCGTGGCGATGGTGAATGGTGTGAAGGTGTGTAACGGAACTTCCGTTTATTGCTTTCATCGTCTTAGTACGTAGTAATATATATATAAATAGTTTATATATATATATTAAATAGAATGATAGTGGTGTTAAAATATTTAATTAATTTAGTTTATAATTAATTAAATATACTTGAGAAATATTTATAACTTTACATTTGTGAAGGAATATTATATTATAAATATACTTTATTATTTATAATATAATTAAATATCAAGTCATTATTATATTAGTTTATATATATATATTAAATAGAATGATAGTGGTGTTAAAATATTTAATTAATTTAGTTTATAATTAATTAAATATACTTGAGAAATATTTATAACTTTACATTTGTGAAGGAATATTATATTATAAATATACTTTATTATTTATAATATAATTAAATATCAAGTCATTATTATATACATATATATATATATATATATATATATGTATATGTATATATGTATATGTATATGTATATATGTATATGTATATGTATATATATATAT
>LBNU01029646.1:2793-28755 GCA_014162995.1 Artemisia annua
AGGAGAATTTGATGATGTACCTGGAGGCATCTTATGGTAAAAAAAGACAATCTGGTTCCTACCTAATCCTTTCACATACCGTGTTTAATGTTCACCATTATTAGTATCATCTAAGAGGGAGTGCGCGAGAGCGAAACTACACGCGTTCATAACGCCGACGCGCGGCACAAGCAAGAGCAGTCACACGATGCTGTTGTGCGGTGTCTTATGAATGTGCACGTAAGCGCGATACGAGTCGCAAAAGACAACACTGAAACGGGAGGGCACAGGAACCTAAAAGGCCCATAAACGAGCAAGCGGAATGTCGGAAAAGAGTTGAAAAGATCAAGCAGAAATGAAAATGACTTGTGGGAAAAGCCCGTGAAGGACGAATTATAATTTCTCAAAGCTAAAAGAAAGTAAAGACGACGCTTAAATGCAAGCTCCAAGATGATTCCTGAAGTTAAGACTTTCTTAACACGAGCTACGGTGATTCACTTTTAATGCTTTGAAATCTTTGAAAGCTCGTCTAACACATCACCGTCAAGTTACACAGGACTCAAGTTGTAGTTTTAGAAAGTTAAATAGCGTCGTATCTCTAGTTTATGCTTTGTATTCACGTAATTTAGAAGATTAAGGGGCTAAGTGCACAAGTTGTAAAAAGGGAAGCTCCCTTGCTCCCTTAAATATCACCCCTAGTCTTCATTAGTCTAGTTAGTTTTAGTATTAGTTTCTAGCTTATTTTCCAAGTTGTAGTGTAATGTTTTCTTAATGCAAGCTTTTAACTTTATGTCTTAATCTTCTCATTTTGCTTATTTCCTAGCTTATTTCAATCTTTCTTTTATTGCTTTTCATCTTATTCAAGCTTCTTTACTTCTACCTTAATCCAAAAATAAGCTTACATATGTCTTGCACCACCTTTGCATGAAAAGAGATTTTCGTGCCTAATGAATATGACTTGAGCTTATTTGGGTTTTGCTAGCTTGTAAAAGCTTATTTTACGTTTTACTTTAGCTTATTTAAGAGTTTACAAATCGTTGTTTTGGCTTTTCAAACTTTCTTTTGTGTTTAAACAAGCTTTATAGTTACAAGCCCTAGAAATATGTTTAGCTTATTTTGAATTAGTTGAGCTTCTATAGCTTATTTTGGATGTTTGTTTTGCTTATTATTGTGTCTAAATAAGTTTCTAATATGTTCCCATAAAGTTTCACGTAAAAAATATTTTCGTTCCTTTAGAACCCCAAATAGCGAGTATAGTTTAGGGTCTAGCGAGTATAAGACTTAGGGTTTAGAGTGTATGGGGTTTTCTAAATTATTAGCGAGTAGGGAACTAGGGTCTAGCGAGTATGAGTTTAGGGTCTAGCGAGTTTGGTCTTCTATCTAGCGAGTATGGTATCCAGCGAGTATGCTGTCTTGGCTAGCGAGTTTCAAAACTTGGCTAGCGAGTAAGGAAAGAAAAAAAAAAGATAGCGAGTATGGTTTTGAAAATTATCTAGCGAGTAGGACATTAGGGTCTAGCGAGTATCATCATCAGCAGCTACAACAAAATCATCAACAACAACCGTATCAACAACTGAATCAGCAACCGTATCATCAACCATACTACATGTACGAACAACATCAACTCTTAATGCATCAACAACAATTTCCACAGCAACAACCACACTTCCAACAACAACCATTCTTACATCAGCAAATGCAAACCAATCTTCCACCAACTAAGCAAACACACTGGTTTGATCAAATGTGCGAAGCAATCACTAGTCAGCAATCCCGTCATGAAGCTGGGTCCCTTGATATTCCTCCTATGCTCACACCAGGCAACTATGTTCAATGGGCTAGTCGTTTCTTACGATTCATTGAACTCAAGAAACCTCATGGGAAGTTTATGAAAAAGGTCATTCTTGAAGGTCCATTTCAATGGCCAACTACAACGACTCCAGGTGATCCTAATGCAAATCCTCCAAGACCTGACACTGTTACTCCACTTCCTGAATCCTCACTCACCGCAGAGCAACAACTTCATCGGGAAGCAAATGAACTTGCAATGATTTACATTCTTCAGGGAATACCTAATCCGATCTTTCGTAGTATTGATGCTCAGAAAACGGCTAAGGATATGTGGGAACATGTTCATCTCTTGATGGAAGGCACTGAATTGAATCAAGAAGACATGCAATCTAAGCTTTATATGGAATATGAAGACTTCATGATTGAATCAGGGGAATCGCTTGAGTCTTACTATCATCGCTTCACTAACATCATCAACGATTTGGACCGACACAACATCATACTCCCCAGGATTGCTATCAACACAAAGTTTCTAAGTTGTCTTGGTCATGAATGGAAGAAATATGTCACGTTTGTCAGGCAGGCTAAGAATCTTCATGATGCACCATATGGATTGTTATTTGATTATCTGAAGCACCATGAGAGTGAAGTGAACAAGGATAGAGCTCTTCGTACAACGTTGTCACCTCCTCCAAATCCTAACTCACTAGCACTGGTTGCTCAATCTCACTTTGCTCCACAACCATCAAATCATGCTTATGTTCAGGAACAAAATTACTTCAGCTACCCTCAACCAAATCCTTCACTACCACTACTCACATATGATTCTACTCAACAAAGCAACATCAGTTCAAGTGATTCGTATGACAACAATGACTCCATGTTCTACTCCAATGCTAACAATGATGAAGATGAAGAGGAATTTAACAACTTGAATCAAGGAATTGCACTCATCGCTAAAGCATTCAGCAAATTCTCCAACAAGTCGAACAACCTTCTTCGTTCTTCATCAAACACAAGGAATCAAGCTATTGTTAATGATGGTCGAGTTGAAGTTCAGAATCGTAACATTGGTTGATCTGGTTTTCGTGGTAATATGGGTAATTCTGGAAATGGTCAGCGGTTTAATGCAAATAGTAGCTTTCGGAATAATCTTGTTGCTCCTCAGAAAACGGTTGAGATTGTTGAAACGGGTAATACAGATTCTGGTAACACTATCATTCGTTGCTACAACTGCAATGGGATCAGTCACTTAGCAACTGCATGTCCTTCACCGAGAACTCAAGGCAGTAAGTATTACAAGGAGGCATTACTTCTTGCTCTAAAGGATGAAGCACGTGGAAACGTCAATGCTAAAGACAACAACTTCATGGCCAATGCTCAATCTGATGATGACATGGAGGATCTGGAAGCAAATGCTGCAGTTATGCTTATGGCCAATATGTAGGAACTACATCTGAGTGATTCAGGCCCAGTGTATGACACTGATGGCTTGTCTGAGGTACATGATTTAAACACTTGCTTAATACATAATATTGGCTCGCCTTCTGCATCTGCATCAGATGAGGAACAAGCTGTTCAAATCACTTCATTATTACCTAGTCAAGAGGATAACCAAATAAGCACTTTTGTTACATTTGACGACGATGATCAAATTGACCCTGTGGTTACATTTGATGATCACGTTCAAGTGAACCAAACTGTTGTATTTGATGATCCACTTGATGATGGTTATAATGATCAATTTAAACAACATGAACCTTCAAAAGATCCAGATTCGGACCTCAGAACTATGCTTATGACCACCCAAATTCATGCCCAAAAATGCAATGCTATAAATACCAAACTGAAAGCCAAAATTGCATCATTAACGAAAGACCTTGATTGCTGTAAAATTCAAATAACAAATTTTGAAACACGAGATAATCGGGAAAAAAGTTTTGAAATTGCTTTCTAAAAATCTTACGTTCAAGAACAAGAGTTGCAACATCAAATACGTGAATTAACCGTTTCTAAAAATGTTTTAATCTCACAAATGGAACAAGAAAGGTTTAATCATAAACAACAAATGAGTCAACTCAACGATGAACTTTCTAAAACAAAATCTTAGTTGTCCCTTTGTCAAGCTGAGTTTCGAGAATATAAACTAAAGTCAAGGAAACGGATTGATTCTTACGTAGAAGAAGTTCTTGAATTGGAAAAGAAAATCAAAGAGTTCCAAAATGTTGTTTATAAAACGGGTGAATCCATCACCACAATTCAAATGTTCACTTTGCAACAAAGACCTCCCGGGTGTGGTTATGCTTTTGGTTACGATACACCTAATTTTTTAAAAACAACACTCAAGGAAATTCCAAAACTGTATAGGGCAGAACACTTATTTGATGAATCTGTTGTGCGTGTTGTTGTATATAATCGTGACGAAGAAGAGGAAATAGAGGATGAGAGTCGATTTAAAATGAGCAATGTTTTTCATAATACACCTTTTGATTACTTAAAATTTCCTCATTTAAATGCATCTTTTGTGCCTCAGAAAGAGAAAACTGAACAACATTGGTCTTTAATAAATGAGTCATCTTCTGATGTTGGTCCTGTAAAACCAGTTGCACAAATAAATGCTCCTTTACCTGACTCCAGTCAAATTAAACCATTACCAAAACGTTGTAGTGTCATGCGGTATTTTGATACATTTATGGAAGACATAACGTTTTTAGAACAAGTNAAAATTTCCTCATTTAAATGCATCTTTTGTGCCTCAGAAAGAGAAAACTGAACAACATTGGTCTTTAATAAATGAGTCATCTTCTGATGTTGGTCCTGTAAAACCAGTTGCACAAATAAATGCTCCTTTACCTGACTCCAGTCAAATTAAACCATTACCAAAACGTTGTAGTGTCATGCGGTATTTTGATACATTTATGGAAGACATAACGTTTTTAGAACAAGTGATTGAAAGAAACTCAGAAATAACTGTAGTAACTTTTCAAAATGTTTATGAAAAAAGAAAAAAAGATAAGTCTTTCAAAAACAATTGTTGCCACATGTTCAACATTTGCGTCTTTGTGCTACACACTGGGAAAAGGAACTTCAGACAGAGGTAAAATCAATGATGGAAGTTTTCAACGCAACCGAACAAACTATTTCAAAACAAAAAAGAAAAAACAAAGGTTTGCAAAAAGAAGCTGATCGACTCTTAGTATATGTCCTTAATGCTGATATATTATCAGTGATTATGAATTCTTTGTATGAGTCTGGTACTGCTATGCTTGTTGATGATCACACTGATGATATTAAATTGTTACATGAACATGTTGAGACTTTAAAAAGAGAAAATGAGAAACTTGTGAAACACAATGATGATATGCAAGATAAACTTTCAAAAGAGATCTCTCATCTTAAAAAGAAGCTTGAATGGTGTCAAAATCAAAGTCTTTCTTTCTAATTGCAATTGCAAAGTCAAAAAATTTCAAATTCCTTTAAGGATGGAGCTGTAGAGTTACAAAGTCAAATTTCAAAATATCAAAAGGAACTAGAGGAATTAAAAGTTATTAACAATGACATCTATTTTTGCAATCTTAAGCTGGAATCTAACATTCAAGAAAAGAAGCACATCATTATTGAACTAAAAGAGAAAATTATGTTACTTGAAAAAGGAAATTTTGCTAGCAATAATGTGATTGCACTAGGCATGTACAACATCGACACAACCACTAAGGAAACAAACTCTCTAATTTCTAATGAGAATGCTTCAACTTCCACAGGAATAGTCACCACTCTTAGCGTTAGCAGATCAAAGCGTAAGAGCACCAAAAAGAAGAATATGATCTGGAAGCATATAAGTGGAAAACTAGAAGCCTCTGAAGTAGAAGACCACCTTAGGAATTTGAATAAAACTAATGTTGCACTAGATTTAGATTCTGATTTGGCAAATTGTAATCCTAATCTTTGTGTAACGAATGCTGAACCTTTGAATGCTTTGCATATTAATGCTTCATGTGTGTTTTGTCGTAAAAGTATGTTATCTGGTGATCATACAAAATGTGTGGCAAACTCTCTTTTATCTCGTCATAAGAAACGAACATCTGCGAGAAACTCTAGGCCCACTATTGCTTCTAAATCTATGCTAGGTAGAAAGCCAAATGTAGTTTCTAATAATGATGTAGTCGCCCCCGTAGTTGCGAACAATATTACTAAGAACATGTCACCACCTAGCGAATTCCTTAAGAAGAAAGCACAAACCAGTTGGAGTTGGCAACATTGGTTAACAAGGACACATAATTTTAAATGGATACCTAAATTCATAAATGTGTGTATATCTAACCCAACGGAACCCACAACTTCTTTGGGTTCCACCCTTACACCTGTTCCATCTTTGTCTCCTTCGTGTGATGCAGGTCGTTCAACTTGTTCTTTGGATTGTTGATAGCGGATGCTCCCGACACAGGACATGAAATCTCAAACTGTTAAGAAACTTTGTCTCAAAGTTCATCGGCACTGTCAGATTCAGGAATGATTATTTCGCTGCAATTATGGGATATGGGGATTATGTCAGTGGTAACATCGAAATTAGTCATGTGTATTATGTCGAAGGCCTTGGTCACAATCTGTTCTCAGTCGGTCAATTCTGTGATGGGGATTTGGAAGTAGAATTTAGAGAGAAAACTTGCTTCGTTCGCGACTTACAAGGAAATGATCTTATGTCCGACACTCGTGGAAACAGTCTTTATACCATATCTTTGTCAGACATGATTGCTTCATCTCCTATATGTCTTCTTTCAAAGGCAACTTCGACAAAATCATGGTTATGGCACAAGCGTATGTCTCATCTCAACTTTAAAACCATGACAGATCTTGCTCGTCACAAACTAGTTGAAGGCCTTCCTCGATTCAGATATTCAAAAGATCACTTATGTCCCGCTTGTGAACAAGGAAAGAGCAAACGTGCCCACTTCAGCTCTAAAACTGAACCAAGTTCTACGCATGTTCTTCATCTACTTCATATGGATTTGTGTGGCCCCATGCGTGTTCAAACAATTAACGGCAAAAGGTACATATTAGTAATTGTTGATGACTACTCCAAATGGACTTGGGTCTACTTCCTTCGAAGCAAAGATCAAGCTCCTTCCATGATCATCACCTTTCTCACCAAAATTCAGGTTCAACTTCGAAACACAGTCAGAACAGTCAGAACGGACAATGGAACTGAATTTAAAAATCAAACTCTTCGTGAGTATTTTGAGAAAGTGGGTATTGAACATCAAACGTCTATTACTAGAAGTCCAGAACAGAATGGGGTTGTCGAAAGACGCAACAGAACGTTAGTGGAAGCTGCAAGAACGATGCTCATTAATGCTCAATTACCAGATTACTTATGGGCTGATGCTGTTTCAACCGCATGTTATACTCAAAATTGCTGTATGATAACAAGACACCACAACAAAACTCCTTATGAGATTGTTTACAAATGAAAACCAAATGTTCAACACTTTCATGTGTTCGGAGCTCTTTGCTATCCGCATAATGATCGTGATGATTTTGGGAAGCTCAAAGCTAAAGGTGACATAGGTATCTTCATTGGCTACTGTGAAAATTCAAAAGGCTTTCGGATCTATAATCGTCGAACTAGGGAAATTCAAGAGACAATTCACGCTAATTTCGATGAACTTTCCACAATGGCTTCTAAGCACAACAGCTTAGGACCCGCAACCAACCGTCTTAACTTCCCAGAGTCTTCAACTGCACCACGATCACCAACCTGCAAAGAATTGGAAACCTCGTTCGCACCACTGTTTGATGACACTTTTGATCAAAGTGCACCAGCTGTATCCACTAGTTCCGCTGCTCAACCTGATCATATTCCAATACCTGATACAACTGCTCCTACAACTACTACCATAGAAAACAGTGCACCTTGTAATGAGTTCTTCAACCCGTTTGCTGAACAAACCGATTCCAATAAAGACAATGCAGCTGAAGATCTGAACCAACAACAAGTACCCGAACCTGCAGATTTTGATCCACTTGCGCTTTTCAATCCGTTTGCTCTGACTCCAAACCTTGAAGACATTGCAGAGTCGTCAACACGCAATTTGGAATCAGTTAATATGTAGCAGTTTCATAACCCTCATCGTTAAACGCAACAGTGTACTAAAGATCATCCATTAATCAACATTATTGGACATCCCTCAGCTCCAGTTATGACAAGACACTGACTTCACTCCGATGCTGATCATTGCATTTATGCACTCACAGTTTGTCAAGAAGAACCCAAAAACATTAAGGAAGCACTCACTTATGAAAACTGGATTGAATCAATGCAAGAGGAATACGACCAATTCAAATGCCTTGAAGTGTGGGAATTAGTTGAACGACCAGATGGAGTGTACGTCATTGGGCTGAAATGGATTTGGAAAAACAAATTGGACGCAGATGGCATAGTTATTCGCAACAAATCCCAATTGGTTGCTAAAGGATATTCTCAGGAAGAAGGAATTGATTTTGAGGAATCTTTTGCACCTGTGGCTAGACTAGAAGCTGTTCGCATTTTTCTTGCATACGATGCTCACAAAAATATGGTCGTTTATCAAATGGATGTGAAAACAGCATTTCTGAACTGCGAATTATGTGAAGAAGTCTATGTTAGTCAGCCGGAAGGATTCGTCGACCCAGAGCATCCTAATCATGTCTACAGACTTAAAAAGGCTCTCTATGGTCTCAAACAAGCCCCAAGGGCATGGTACGATAAACTTACTGCTTTCTTGCTTGCTAATGATTTTACCAAAGGCTTGATAGATCCAACTTTGTTTATCCAAAAACACGGGGATGAGGTTTTAATTGTGCAAATATACGTTGATGACATTATTTTTGCTTCTACACATAAAAAGTATTCAAACGCTTTTGCAAAATTAATGAAACAAAATTTTGAAATGTCTATGATGGGTGAACTTACGTTCTTTTTAGGACTACAAGTTCATCAATCACCCCGTGGGATTTTCCTTAGTCAAACTAAATATGCTCTAGAGATAATTAAGAAACATGGCATGACAAGTTGTGATACCTACAATACACCAATGGCCAACACAACTAAGTTAGATGCGGATTTACATGGAAAACCTGTTGACCCCACAAAATACCAAAGTATTATTGGGTCACTCATGTATCTAACCGCTAGCAGATCATATATTGTCTTTGCTGTATTTATGTGCTCTCGTTATCAGTCTAGTCCTATTGAACGTCACCTCAATGAGGCTAAATGAATCCTTCGATACATAAAGGGAACCATTAACGCGGGACTCTGGTATCTGAAGGATTCTGGTTTTGAGCTAATAGCCTTTTCAGATGCTGATCATGCAGGGTGCGTAGACACACACAAAAGTACTTCTGGTGGCTTGCAGGTTCTTGGAGACAAACTTGTGTCTTGGCAATCGAAGAAGCGGGATTGCACCTCATTATCATCTACGGAGGCCGAATATGTAGCCATGGCTGCTTGCTGTGCTCAAGTCATTTGGATGCGAACACAACTAATGNCTAATAGCCTTTTCAGATGCTGATCATGCAGGGTGCGTAGACACACACAAAAGTACTTCTGGTGGCTTGCAGGTTCTTGGAGACAAACTTGTGTCTTGGCAATCGAAGAAGCGGGATTGCACCTCATTATCATCTACGGAGGCCGAATATGTAGCCATGGCTGCTTGCTGTGCTCAAGTCATTTGGATGCGAACACAACTAATGGACTACGACTACTTATTCAACAAAATTCCGATGTACTGTGATTCCAAAAGCGCGATAGCAATCTCCTGCAACACTGTTCTTCATTGCAAATCTAAGCACATCGATCTCCGTTATCACTTCATCAAGGAGCACGTTGAAAAGGGTACAATCGAGTTATACTTTGTGGGTACTGAATACCAGCTGGCAGACTTGTTCACAAAACCATTAGCTCCATCACGGTTTGCTGAACTAGTTCACCGGATTGGTATGAGTTGTTTGACTCCAGATGATTTACAATCTTTTCTTAAAAACAATTAATCGAGTTAGACACCAAAATCTTTTGTAAATAATTATTCAAAAACAAAATACAAAAATATAAAATCATAAAATCTCAAAAAGATTTTTCTTTTCTTTTCATTATTTTCCATTTCTATTTTAAAATTCACTATTTCAAGATATGTTGTCCAAAAACATTTATATCATTTTTTCGTAAACATATCTTGAGGGGGAGAAAATTTGTCATATTCTAGTGAATTTTTTATTTTCATTATTTTCTTCATCAATAAAATCTTCTTTTCTGACTAACTCTCAACCAAAAACTTTTGCTAAACCGTCTTCAATTTTATGGTATTAGTTCGAGGGGGAGTTTTCGTCGCGTTAACTCTAAGACTTAACTATTTGTACTCGGTATTTCATGACTTAATAACCAAATTGCCATAAATGTCAAAAGATTGGTTTGTTAATAAGTAGAAGGGCTAAATCTGCCAACAAGCAAAACCTTCACCTATATATAAACAAGTCTATAAACATTTTATTCTCATAAAACAAAAAAACACGCCCTAAACACTGTCAATTTTTTCACGACCAAGAATTCTTGATTTTGAGTTTATTTTCTTTGATTGTAAGTGTTTCTTGACTGTTAATGGCTCATAATCATGTTCTCAATTTCTTGAATAGTTTCTGTACATCTCGTGAATTAGGGTTCATGGGTACGAATTGGGTGTTTTTCATTGTTGATGTTTTAGGCTAATTAGAGTTCATAAGCCGTGTTGGTAGGCCACTATATGATCGTATTCACCTTCAATTTGGCCTCTAACTCATTAGTTTGGTATAAATTGGGTAAAATGTGATTTTATGGCTCGTTAATGTGACTGTGGTGATTTGTTCTTTGCTTGTGTATTTTGCTTGTTGTTTCTGGCTTGTATTTGTTCCCTCTACATGCACCAATAATCATAGAACCTCTTGATGTTATCTGCTTGATCTTGGACTTAGTTGCGCTAATATTTTTGATATTATAAGTGAGAAGATTAGCTTAGTCAAGTCCTTAGGTTGGATTCTGTTTATCAATGCCATTTATGTACCAACGTTTGCAACCCCATGTCCTAAATGAGATTACAAAATCTTGACCTTTGTGATGATCATCGAGTAGTGACACAAAGTTATCGAGTATATGGTGACTCCATCGAGTATGTGGTGATGATTATCGAGTAAGGCATCATGTTTGCCATACTCGAAGCATAAGGACAATTTATTGTCGAGTAAGAAATCTAGTTTTTTACTCGATATAAGTTGTCTTTATTCTTCGAGTTTGAAAAACATGATCCCTTATCGAGTATGCTCTCCCATCGAGTATGACCTATATTTATCGAGTATGGTGCAATTACTGTTATCGAGTATGCTTATGTTTTCTTTATCGAGCATGCTGATTGTTCTTTTGCCATTATCGAGTATGCTGTTATTAATTGCTTTATCGAGTATGCTTATGTCTTATCGAGTATGAATGTGCAACTACTGTTATCGAGTATGCTGATGTCTATGATTATCGAGTATGGATTATTTGTATCGAGTTTGGTCTCTGTAATTTTATTGAACATACATTTTTGGTGACTAGTCTCCGAGTAAGGAGTGGACATTGAGAACCATCGAGTATGGGTTCTTCTTTTGTAACTTTTATGAAACGAAACTCTGCCCAAATTTTTTAAATTCTATCAAGTATGGATTTAATACAAGTTATCGAGTTTGTGTAAATCTGTCGAGTATGATGCTAAGTTATTGGTTGTGTTTGACTTATGATGGTCTTGTCTAAATGTGATTAATGTGTTGTATGTATTCTACTTTAGTGTGATCCTTGTTTGTTGTGCATGCTTATACTTCTCATTATTCTTTGGTCACAACTAATCTTGTTAAAGATGACAACTTGGCAACTGGAATAATCACTGACAATAAACATCACTATATTGTGTTCGTTGGCTGTATTGATGCATTTCAGGTACCATAATGTCTCAAGGAACCACTCCTAGGCACGAGCTAATTCAAGGAGATGAAAGGAACATCGGAAATTCAAATCTGAAAGTTGATCTATGGAAACTTCCATGTCATCCAACGTGTCAAATCATTGTGGAAATTCTACAACATCATTACATACGACAACTACTCACCTGTTCATGCTCCGTTCCTGAGGTTTACTTGACACAGTTTTGGAAATCTATTAATGCAAGCAAGGATGGCAAAACAATGGGAATTCGTCTTGATCACAGAGACATTCAGTTTAATGTCAGAACTCTACGCTCGGTTCTTGGTTTACCAGCTGAAGGGTCCAGAAACTTCAAGAAGTTCACTCCACGTCCCTCGTTGTCAGAGATTATCAGATTACTACGGGAACTTGGGTATGATGAATCTAAGACCAAACTCACCGTCCTATCATCAATCGACAGAAAGTATATACCACAACCATGGCTTACTCTTTACTCCATCCTCACCAACTGTGTAACTAGCAGAGAAACTGGACACGAACACCCATCATTGGAACTGATGCAATTTTATTAGGGAGTTGTCAAAATGGCTCCTATTGACTTTGCTTAGATTATATGGGAAGATATGACTAATCAAGCCCGACAGTTCAAAAATTCACCAACAAGGAAAATTCCTTTTTTCCAGTTCACCAAGTCTCTCATTGGATACTTCATGCATAAGTATTTAGAGATTGATTCAAGAAGGGAAGATAAGAAACACACACCGGCTATGGATCTAATGTACACTTCAGCCAGAATCCACAAAACAAGTACCACAAAACAAGTCATGAGAATTCCTGACATTCTTTTATCAGATGCTGTTCGTAACACTAATGCTTATGAAGTCTATGATAATGCTCAAAAGAATGACTCAGTCGGGGTAAGTTCCATGAAATCCAAAGCAGTTTCTAAGGGTGCTGAAAAGACTTTCAAGGCTCCCAAGTCTAGATCAAAGAAAGTTACTCGTAAACCTACAAGGAAACTTACCATTCGTGATGAACCGATTGAAGAGGATACAAAAGAAACAACTGTTAAAACGGCAAAAGACATAAGAGGCAAGGGCAAACAACCTCAGGAGGAAGAAGCTCCACCTTTGTCCGAATCTGAAGAAGAGGAACAAATGCAATTTTTCCTACAAGAAAGTAAACGCTCAGAAGAGGAAAGCTTAGCCAAGCTAAGAAAGAAAGGTGAAGGATCTGGCACCAGAATAGTCGAAAAAGAAACTCAATCATCTGAGGAAGAAGAAGAAGATAAGTCTGAGGAAACTGGTTCTCAAACACTTTCAGATAGTGATCTAGAAAAGGTGAATTCAGATGATTCAGGCAACTCCGATAAGAGTGAAGTGTCCTCAAGTTCAGAAAAACAGTCTACTGGCGGGGAAGAACGGAACAATGACAAAGATAGGGAAGATACTGAAGCGGTCGATGAAGAATCTAAAGGAGAAACGGAAAGTAGTAATGAAAGAATAAAAGTAATAAGTGATGAAGAAAAGAAAGATGATGAAGAATCTGATAATGAAGTAAGTGATAATGAAACTGGGAATGATGATGATGATCAGACTAAAGAACAAGAAACGGATGACACAACCATTGACATCACCGGAAGTCATGAGATTGTTCCATTTACTGCTCCACTTCTACAACCTCAAGTAACCTCATCTCAGGATCAACCTTCAATGACTCAACCACTTCCTCCTCAGCCAACCCAAGAACCACAATAAACTGCTCATCCAAGTCTGCTGAGATCATTAGAACACAAATGAAGAACTTACAAGGGTAGATCTCAGAACAACAGAAAGAGCTTGAACAATTCAAAGTCTACAACACTGATGCAGCAGTGGCAGACAGAGTTAAGAATAGATTACCAGGAGAAGTTCGAAAATTTGTTCGTGAACAACTCCCAGCAACCGTGGAACAATACGTCAAAGACAATCTTGAAAGGGTCGTAACACAAAAGTTTCAAACAACTCCGATAACCGTTCAGACTCTAACTTCTATGCCATCTGCTAGTAATCTTAAGGGAAAGCTGTTGGAAGCAATCATGGATGATCCAGATTAGGAAGACCTTCGAAAAGCACTGCTTAAGTATATCAAAAGGGCTGAAAAGAAAGGTGAGGCTTGCAAAAAGACTAAGTCTACAAAGAGACGCCATGACGATCCAGATGATCAACAACAACAACAAGGCAAACGCAAAAGAACGCATGGCTCCACCACTAGACCTCAAAGAGCAGGAACAAGTACTCATGCTACTGATGAAGTCCCGACAAATTCAGCAGCTGATGTTCAAATGAAAGAAGCTGAGGAATTGGATGCTCCAGATCTAGGGTATGAAATTCCACAAGAGCTACCTGCCAACGTCATAGAACCACCTACAGAAGCTCCAGTCATACCACCTCTTGAGCGGATTGACACCTCTGCTCCAACTTACAATTGGTTCGATGAAATGGTCGATGCTCACCCTGATGTTCCTGAATCAGATGTACCAATAGAAGGATCTATAATAGGTTTCACAAAACGAATCAAGAAGATTATGAAAACCCAGAAACTTCTACTCTCTGATTTAGTGGAGATTATAAAAGCAGGGTTCACAGAATACAAGACATGCACCACATCTGAACTTGAATTTGAATACAACATTGAAGAATGTGCATGTGCTTTGTCAGAAAATATCACGTGGGAAAAGAGGCCTTCATNNNTTCGATGAAATGGTCGATGCTCACCCTGATGTTCCTGAATCAGATGTACCAATAGAAGGATCTATAATAGGTTTCACAAAACGAATCAAGAAGATTATGAAAACCCAGAAACTTCTACTCTCTGATTTAGTGGAGATTATAAAAGCAGGGTTCACAGAATACAAGACATGCACCACATCTGAACTTGAATTTGAATACAACATTGAAGAATGTGCATGTGCTTTGTCAGAAAATATCACGTGGGAAAAGAGGCCTTCATCGGATAGAATCTATCCCGGAAATGATCCTGACTTTACGTTTCAAGACTTCTCCCAACCTTTACCTCTCATTGGTCCTCCCAACAATCCAAAGATCCTGAAAGAGTATTTCTTCAACAACGATCTCAAGTATCTCATTCATGGCAACACCAATCCAGCACACCGTTATGCTACATCTCTAACCAAGTTCAAGGCTACATCATACCTTCTTGATAATCTTGAAGACCAAATGAAGGGTTTGCACTCATCATCAGTTTCTAAGTATAATGTTGAAACAGCTATGGGAATTCTTCACTGGCCAGAAATGCGCAGATGGTTTTACAAATGGAAGTTAACATTCAAATCAAAAGGCAAGCTATACACAAACCACCGGATTCTTGGCATCACAGACATTCCTGAAACTGAAAAGAGATTTGGTTACAACTTTCTCGACAAAATTTTGGTCCGACGAAGTGATGACAAAGAGTACTCATTCAGTGAAGCTGACTATCATCGATTGAATCCTAATGACATCGAAGATATGTATGTACTTAAGGTTCAAGGCAAAGTTCAAAATCTACCCGGCAGCCTTCAGTATGACCTCATCAACTCACTTCTAATCTTTGCTCGTCAACGCATCATCTGGGCAAGGGTTGAAGATGCACAATTAGGAGTTGAAAGTTATAAAATCTCTCTCAACTTCACCGCCCCACAAATGAACATTCATTTAGGTATGAAGCCCTGCACATTCATCAGAAAACCATTTAGGGTTGTCTTCGCCAAAGAAGGAGCTAAGAGATTCATGAGATATGATGAGACTCACAAGTTCGGGGATCAGACGCTCAAATTGGTCAGAATTCAGCTGGATCAAAGACTTAAGAGTTATGACCAAGGAAACAAAAGGGGTTGGACAAGGAATGATGTAGAGAAGCTCTAAAGTTCATGGATAGGATCGACCAACGATTGAAGTTCAGAAATCACATTCGTACGCTGGAAAGCTTGGTTGGAGGAAGGGCACCTATTCCGAACATCCTCACTTACCGTCGTCCTGAAGAACCATTACTCTGATTGCTCATCTTTTGGTACATCATTATCTATCATTTCTTTTCATTATCACATTTTAATATCATATTACTATGGCTTGTGCACACATGACAGTGTACAACCCGCACTTGTAAAGAAAGGACCCTAAGGTACGCATCAGTTCCTCAATCCTAATATAAGGAGTGAAAGCTTCTTACTTTTGAGTAGAATTGATCTAAACTTTCAAAGTCTTTAACATTTCTGCTTAAAAGAACGAGTATTCCCTCTCGTATTCAAAATCTCAAAAAGCTTGTTCACTATTTGAGGGGGAGTACTTGAAAGATCTTTGTTCTAAAGTAAAATTTCTCGTTGGATTCTCCTCATAAAACTCAAAAGGCATATTTCAATCAAACGTTTCTCAAAAACTACATTTGATATGCTATTTTTGAGGGGGAGAAAAAGAAAAAGTGATTAAAATATGATGGCATGTATGATAAAAGTGAAAAAATCTCGCGAGAGCTCGACTCGGATATCACCCAAGAATTGACGAACCCTAATATGTCATTAATCGAAAAGACTTGTCCTGGCCGGGTAATAATTTCAAGCTAGTCTAACTAGTGATGTAAGCGTGTTTCGAAGAGGACTTGTCCAAGTAGAGTGTACCGGTTTGAGAAATTCTTAGTAAATAAGTACTTTGACGGGTCTAACTTCCTTACTTAGGAATGTTAACAACTTCAAGTTAGTTATTAGGGCTAGTTATCACCTAAAAGCTAATAAGGGATCCCTTTAACTAAGCAACGTAAACGTGTCCCTCGGGTACAAGTTTATTAAGAATGGATCAATTCAAAAGTGCTTACTCCTCCCGTATGTGCAAATTTATGAATTAATACATGAGCACATGTGAAGGGGGAGTCTTTCTCAAATGAAATCGAAACCCTCAAAGTGTTAACAAAAGTTTTATTTACAAACACTTTAAGGAGAATTTCAATCATTTGGTTCTAATGGCAACAATAGGATAGTCAAGGAGATATAAGGTTGAATAAGGTTAGGGTAAACCGTCCTATGATCCGCCAGAGCCGGAGGGATCTACCCAGGGACAACACCAATAGATAGAATTAGAAGTCCTTAGTTATGATATGAAAAAAAGGAGTAATGAATGAAAGGGAAAGAAGGGGTTGAAGAATTAAAAAGAAAAGTAAAAAAAAAGGTGAAAAGAAANAAACCGTCCTATGATCCGCCAGAGCCGGAGGGATCTACCCAGGGACAACACCAATAGATAGAATTAGAAGTCCTTAGTTATGATATGAAAAAAAGGAGTAATGAATGAAAGGGAAAGAAGGGGTTGAAGAATTAAAAAGAAAAGTAAAAAAAAAGGTGAAAAGAAATAGCCCTCAATTTGATCAACCTTAGGGTAGACACCGGGTTCAATTCATCTACTACTGGTTGTTTCTGAGGCAACACCGGTATTGAAGAACAAAGTCGTCATGGACCCAGTGACGCACTGCACTAAAACCTTCTAGCCACTCAAGTATCTCTCAAAAGGTGCTTGTTTCATTCTCACGGGAAACCGGTGTAGTCTATCAACCTTCTCTTAGAGATGATTGATATTGAAAAGGAGGCCCTCTGCTCCATGCTTCCGCATAGGAAACCAAATGTGCACTTATCGAGTCTAGAGCCCCAAGATTCATCATAAGATCTCATAGGAACACTGAATATTTCCACAACTGGTTGTCCCACATTAAGGACGCCAGTTGTAAACTTTAGAGTCCTACGCAGATCTTAGCAATCTGCCGAGAACGTTTATGAGAGGAATTACTTATGTATTTCTCAATGATTGAACGAAAATCCTGCCAGGGTCAACATCAAACAACCCTGACAGCAGGTCACTTCGGTAACTCCTTTTGGGTTACGCTTAGTGTTCGCGGTGGTCTCAACATGGTCTACAGTCGTGGGGTGATCTCCAGCGACTCACCTAATTGTGGGTGTACTTTTGTATGTCCGTGTAAGCTCCTTCGGGAGTATCCGATTAGGAACGGCCTTGGTAAGGGTTAGAGAGAGTTTTCACACTACGCTGTTAACAATCTCTAATTCCGAACCTGTAAGTACCGGTTGTTTATTACTAACGAAATTTTATGCAGCTACAACCACCATCATGACACGGGTTCCACATGCTCAAACATACATCTGAAAGTCTAGAAGAAGTTCTCACTAAAGATCGATGCAGAAAAGTCAAAGAATGATTCTATGTCAATATGAATCCACAAAGTTGAATGACAAAGATCTGAAGTTATGTGATGATCAAAGTAAGATTCCATGTCAAAGAAAAGAGAACTACCTAAGCAAAATGAAGCAACGTCAAAGATGTATGAGCATGTTTGAAAGGCGGTAATCCATCAGAGGCAAAGGAGTGACTAAAGGCAGATACTTACATCATTGGATCACATCAACAACGATGAACAAAGCGCGATGAACAAAGAATCACTATCCATCTAATCATTTTTTTAAGACGTCTAGGGCTATGAATGTCAAAGATGAAAGACAAATATAATGACGTCACGCAACCTTTGATGACCGACCCTTAGGGGGAGATTGTTAGGAACACGTTTTATTAATATCAAGTCTCGGTCATTATGTTTTGTAATAGGTTGCTTTAGAATATTGTTTTGTCAAGTATTATCAATGTTTACTTAAGTTTATGTCATGATTTTATGTTTTGTAAAAGTCTAAAGGGCAATATTGATAATAGTAGAAACTTATGTAATGCCCTAGACACTATAAATGGTGATGTAAACCCTCCAAGGAGGGTGTTGGTTCTCTTAGCAATAACAAAGTTCATTTCATTTCACATACAAGAGTTCCTTCCACTCTCTCTCTCTACTCTCTTTCTCTCTCTAAAGATTATGTGTTCTTATGTTGTAAAATGGTGACCTAACACATAATACATTAGTAGTTAGTGAAAATAAAACCTAAAAAAAAAAAATTTAAAAATCATCAGGTCAATCGATACGCCGCATCCTATGGAAGAAGACGCACCGTATCGAGCCTGGAATTAATACGAATCAGAATAAAGATGTGTCGTATCCTTAAACAGGGATGCGCCGCATTAAATAAACTGACAGAATGTTTTAAAGAAAAATAAAAATGCAGATAAATGAAATAAGATATGACCAGTGCAGATGATACGCCGCATTCCATAGTGGAGATGCGCCGCATCTTCTGCAGGTCTGACAGACTCGATACAAAACAGAAAAACAGATAAAAATTTCTGGGTTGTCTCCCGGTCAGCACTTGTGTTTATTCCAGAGTCTTCAAGTTAGACTCACGTTCAGCTCCTTATTAGCGATCATTATAGTAGTTGGAAGCGTCGCGCTCCTTTATTATTAGCCCAGTTGTGTCGACCACATCCTGTCCTTCCTTGATATCCACTCCATGTCTTCTCAATATCTGCACAAATAAAATCCTAACCCTTTCGGGTATAGAGGATAAAGTGATAAATGGGAGATTTTCATTACCATATAAACATAAATATCCAAGATGTGATGGTAGCTCGACAAACAAGACTTTCTTTGTTTCGTCAACAATTTTCCTACGTTTATCAATATTTTTAGAACCGCATGGTTTGTCGCTAGGATTATCACTACGACTAGATTTAGTGCATGTGTCAATCATAGTAGATTTCTCATCATAAGATTTAGTTAAATTACCTTCGATCAATGTGCTATCTGCTATTATATCTTTTAGCATATATACACCTCTAATTATGCTTTTGACTGGATTTTCACATTTATAGACTAGTTTGTTGTTCCTAATTTTTAATGATATTTTTCTTTGAAACACATTAATCTTAGCATGGGCAGTAGACATGAAAGGTCTTCCGAGGATTAAAGGAATCTTAACATCCTCGGGCATATCTAGTATTATAAAGTATACGGGGAATACAAACTTCTCAATCCTAGCCAGCACATTTTCAGCAATCCCCTTAGGTCGTTTTACCGTTTAATCAGCTAATTCAATAAGCAGCTTAGTTGGTGTCAATTTTCCTAGACCTAGGGTAGTAAATGTCTTAAAGGGCATAACACTAACACTAGCTCCTAAGTCAGCTAATGCATTATTGAAAGACATATTATTAATTGAACAAGGTAAAGTAAAACTCCCTAGATCCTTTTCTCTCTGAGGCAAGGCATGTATATGGGTTGCAGGGTTCTCTTCTTTCATTGTAGTCTTGATCTCATCTTCAATCCTTGACTTCTCCTTGAGGAGTCTTCTAACGCTGATTGAAGAGTTAAAGAAATATTGGGGCTTCAAAACATCACCATTCTTCAATCTTCCAAGAAAAGGTATGTTAGGCATGACTTCTTCAGTAGTAGTAATCGCCTTGACATGATCTCTTGGATTAATTTCAGTTGAGCTAGGTAGACTTCTATATCCCCTTTCTTGAAGCACCTTACTCATTTGACCTATTTGTTGTTCCAATGTTTTGATCGAAGCTCCTTGGTTTATTGTCATAGTATCCGTTGAGGCTCGGATTTCTTTGATCATAGCAGTGTTTTCTTCATGTCTTTTAGCAGCATCGGCGATGATTTGCTTTAGAGTTTCATCTAAAGTCTGCCTTCTCTCTTGATATGAGGAATTTCCATTATACTTTTGATAAAATCCCGGAGCAGCTTCCCTAAACTTCCCTGAAGGTTAGAATGGTTGTCCAGATTGTGTGTAGTATGCTTCTTCAAAAGTCTCACTTTCATTCCTTTTAGGGCAATCCTTAGTGTAGTGAGGTCCTTCGCATTTTTCGCATCCAACTTGGGCAGCATACACTTTCTCATCTCTTTTCTTCATATCTCTATTAATTTTTTTTTTCCAATTGAGCTTGAATTGCAGCATACCCGTCAAAATTAGTGCTGCTCTTAGTTCTAGTAGAGGTATCATCGTGCCATTTTTGATAATGATCAACAGCTTCTTGGATGGCTTTTCTAGCATTGGCTGCACTCATTTGAGGCATAGCTCCCTTAGCATCCAAGATTTGCCTAGTGGGCACATCCAATCCTTGATAGAACAGTATTATCTCCTGCATTTTGGTTAGATAGCGTTGAGGACATCTTGCCAGTAGATCTTTGAAGCGCTCCCAAGCCTGATAGAGAGTCTCATTGGGCTCTTGCTTGTAACTGTTGATGGCCTCCATCTTTTTAGTAGTCCTAACAGGTGGACAATATCTTTTCAGGAATTTGCTCTTCAGATCTTCCCATGTTGTGATTGAATTGGCAGGTTCATTCTTTAGCCACTTATTAGCGGCTCCTTTGAGTGAAAGTGGGGAGATTCGAAGCATAAGTTGGTCATCAAAGACTCTTTCTGTAGTAAACAAATCTGCGATCTCGAGGACTTTATAAATATATTCATTAGCATCTTCGTTATCGGTCCCACTGAAAGCATTTTCTCTGAGCTCCTTGAGAAACTGACCCTTCAATTCAAACTTTGACTTGTCATCAAACTTTGGTCTAGCAACTCCTGAACTATAGTCAGTACGGGTTTTGTTCATGTATTCCTCCATGGTAGTGTTTTCTGTCATTGTTTCTGTTTCTTCTTCCTCCCCTTGTTCAGAAAAATATTCAAGCTCGAACAAGCTTGAAACTTCAACGCTTCTTGTGCTAAAAAGCTTCCTTAGTGAATGTAGGGCTCGTTCAGGATCTTCGAAAGGTGTTTTTAAGTTCTTAGTTGAACTTCTGGTCATGCACATCCTGAAATCATCACAAAAGCATCAGTAGGGTATGTTCAAGAAAGTATTATATCAGAAAATTAACAACGAAATAGGAATACGAAAAATAAAAGTTGCTGATATCTGTAGATGATGCGCCATATCCTTGAAACAGGATACGCCGTATCCTTGAAACAGGATACGCCGTATCTTATTACCTTAAAATAAAATCAGACTTTTATTTTTGAAAATAGATACGCCGCTTTTAAATTAGAATGCGCCGTACCTGTCAGTTATCAAAAATCAATTATATTTATAACAATTAAATGCGCCGTATTAGCAGAAGCTAATGCGCCGTATTTTCGTTATGATTCAAAATACAAGATTTTTGATTTAGTAGATGCGTCGTATCGATAAAAATCGATGCGTCGCTCCTGTTTTTAATTTTAAATATTAAATACGCCGTATCTGTTAAAACAGATTTGTCGTACGGCTTTAGGGTTTCGAAAAATTCTTTATTAAAAATAGAATACAACGTATCTTGGGGAAAGATACGTCGCACTCGAGTTATTAAACCCGTTGTATTTTATAAAATTAAAACGCAATACGCCGCATCCGATAAACAGATGCGCCGTATCGTTTGTATCTGCACAGTTTAACGTCAGTAGGTACTAAGAAAGAAAATAAAATAAAAATAAAATAAAATAAAAAGAAAATTACAGAAAATTAAACACACAAAAACAGTAAATATGCAAATTATACAATGAATGCAAATTATCTAATATACAACAAGTTAGGGGTTAGTGTCTAAAAACCTAGTTAAAAAAACTAATTAAAATACTAATCAATTTAACAGATAATAACAATTCACTCCCCGGCAGCGGCGCCAAAAACTTGATGCGTGCGATGTGTCATTGCGGTTTAGTAGTTTAATGCCTACTCAAGTTTTATATTTATATTTAGCCGACTTATCAATAACACACACACTTAACGAGCAGTGTACGAGGTCAGTTTGCATATAATGGTAAGCAGAGTGTCGATCACTAAGAATGGAACGTATTATCTAATTATCCTAATCAGTATTTTAATATCTAAGTTAGCTTTACAGTCTAATCTAATGATAGGGGGTTCAGCCTGAGAGACTGCCACGGTTTGGTTATCTAATTAAACAGTAAATACTAATGAGAACAAATTAGCGAATAGCATATACGTACATAGATAGATAGTATAGACAATAAGAAGGCTTGTCCTGATGATTAAGATAGCTTGTCACTTGTTTTATTGCTAGTTTTATATGAAGTGTATAAAATTAATCCGTACTCGTTGGCTATTATATCGGTGAGTAAACCCTTAATGATTACTTATGAATATGCTACTCATCCAAAGACATCGGAGTGAGTAGGCGAAGAAAGAGTATGGCGGCTCAGCAGTGCTCAGCTAGACACAGAGGTAATCAATGCACTAATATAAGGAAACGAAAGACATCAAACATATAAACTTTAATCGATGGGAAAGAAATTTTAAGGCGTGCATTTGATTATTGCGTACTCACAAACTACCGGCCATCAATCTTGATGGATTCAAAGCATACTATTACAATAAAACAAAACTACTTAATGAATTAAATACATGCAGGACCTTCTTACAGCTCTAAGATCTTCGTTTGGGGTGTGTCTTGTGTTGCTTGTTCGTCTGAATTCGTCTCCTTAGGGTTATGGTGCACACAAAATTCGTCTAGGTCTTGGGGTATTTATAGTTTCTGTCGGAGGGTTCGATGCGGCGCATGTAATGATGAGATGCGGCGCATTGACTTAAATTCGCGTGGGGTCCAAGCTTATTATATTCTGGAATATTTGTACACCGCCTTTAGATGCGGCGTAACTTGAATCTTTATGCGGCGCATGTCCTTCAGTTGTCTTGGATTGTTTCTGGTGAAGTCTTGATAGTGATACGCCGTATGTCAATTGTGTGATGCGGCGTATCTGGAGTAGAACGAGCTTGATCTTCTTCTTTGACCAAAGTTTCATATGCGGCGCATGGTAGAATTCAATGCGGCGCATTCTTCAAAGTCAGGCAATGGTCTTCAAATTCATCTAAGTATGATATTGCGGCGTATCTGTTGAGTGAGATACAACGCATCTTCTGGGTTTCATTAGACTTTTGACATCTTGTTCGTTTTGCTCCGTAATTAGTCCAAAATTGCCAAGTTTTACCTTTTACCTGTTTTTACCTGAGAATCACTACAGTAAACATTAAAGCACCGATTCTCATACATAATAAGGTAAAACAAGTTAAATAAATAGGATAAATGACGCTAATAAAATGTACTTATTTGAGTTCATCATACTAGCAATTGTTTAGTGTTGGGGATTGATGAGTGTGTAAATACTCATCATTTTTGTCCCATTTAAACTGCAAAAACAACTGCAAACTCACAGATATGCCTTATAATATTGCAAATATCCTTGGATTGTGTTTTTATGTGTTTCAGGTACAGAAGGATTGAAAAGAGATGAAAAACGAGCAAAGTTTGCAGAAATGGCAAAATCAGTCCCTCAACTTTCAAGAATTGTCAGAATTGGTCCCTGGAGATATATTTTGAAGAAAAATCAACAACAGTCCCCCAAGAATCAAGGAATGATATTTTTGACCCTTGGATGATAATTTTGAAGAATTGGCAATTTTGGTCCCCAAGTATTTTATTTTGGAAAATATCATTTATGGTCCTTGGATAAATAAAATATGGCAAGAATGGTCCCTTGGATAATTTTGGAAAGTTGGCAACATTCACCCCTCAATTTTTAGAATATTACAACTTTGGTCCTTGTGATTTAATAAGCTACAAACAAATGGACCCTTGTTCTTATTTAACCCAAAAACAATCCAACCCACTAATAAAACAACCCAACACAACACCCCTTTCCCTTGGCCCATTTCTTCTAGGCCCAACATAAACACCCCGTTATATAACTCCCCCCCCCCCTAGTCAAACCCACGGTCAACTCCTTCTCCCTCCCAACTTGCAACCTGCAAAACCACCCTACACCCTGCAATACCACCCTACACCCTGCCTTATTCTCACCTCCAAACAACAAAAAGACAAAACCCAATCATACCTTCACCCCTGCACAAGTTAACCAGAGCAATTTGCCCTTATCCATTTTTGGCGCCAAAATATTTTAAAGGCCAGGATAAAATTTTATTCATCCAATGGCTATCATTTTTGATGGGAAAGGTTCAGAAACACTTGGAAACCCTAAAGGTTCACTATAAAGAGAAAGAGAAGCAGAGGAGTTCACTGTGTGGTTTTTTAGTTAACTTAGAATGTCGAATTAGCTTAATTTCCATTTCCAGTTGTAATTTTTAACTTAAAAGGGTTGTATTCAACATTTTCAGTGTAATCTCAACTTTCTTTAACCTTAATTTTCAAGTTCCCTTTGGTAAATTCAGACTTTGCATCTTTTAGTGAAATTGACATTTTTACATAAATGATGTTGAAAGTGGTTATAACTGTTCCATAAGCTCAATATAAGTTATTAATAAGTTTCTAAAAGCTCAGTTAGTATTTAAATCATCTTTACTTAAAAACTCATAAATCATAAAAATCACTAAAAAATTCAGTCAAAAATCAAAAATCATGAAAGAAAGAGATACAAGCATGGAGCAGGGTTGATTCTGGATGGCCTTGGGTTAGATGCTTCATGGGAAGCTTTAGGTTGTGTGTTATGGTTCTTGGCTCACAGTTCTAAGCTTGGATGCACTTTGTAAGCAAAATCTCATTTTTTGCATTTTTACTATAGCTCTGCTTATTAGCTTATTTCTCTGGATCTCTGTGCTTATTTGGTGTATTTTAGCTTAGTTATTGCTTAATATTAGGTATTTGTTCTCAAGTTTTCACTGTGCTCACTTTTTCTAGTTTAAATGCAATAAATAGCTTGTAAATGATTAAATGTGTGTTTGCTGATATTGGTGGTGTTTATATGCTTAAACCAGTTTATTACATCATACTTTAACCTTGTGAATCAGTTTTATGGCCTTAATTATTGAAATGCTTTGAAAATCTCATTTTTAGTCTCTTTAAGGTGTGTTTGGATTTGATGTTTAAGCTATGTTCAGGGTTGTTTTTGATGTTGTTTTCAGTTAAGACATGTTACATTAGGTCTATTTTGGTTAGTCAAGCAATAAAATCAAGTGTTCTTTTAAGAAAAAGTCAGAACCTCTTTCAAATCTCAATATTTTCCTTCACTGTCAAGAGTTTAGCATCCATAATCATTCAAATCCTTTCATTAGTTGTTAAGATGGTTCATTGTGTTTTTGTACAAAACAATTTATCAAAAATACCAACAAAGTGAGGTCAATGTTATCGTGAGGACAACAAGACGTGGAGAAATACAAGTAAACCCTTCGTTAAAAGGATTACCTCGTAAACTCGTGCAATGTGATATTTTTAAGACCGGGAAAGTGATTTCCCGGGTCGTACCCCAACGAGGTGTGAATGGAAAGTTTCGAGAAAAGATCGAGATTAAAACCTTGTATGTTTGGTTGTGAAAG
>LBNU01029646.1:29181-42428 GCA_014162995.1 Artemisia annua
AGAGAGCAATACATGCCCGTAGGCCGGGAAAAAACGATGTTAAAGTGCGATGTTACATATAATCGCTTAGGATTGAACTTGGTATCGGTTACACAATTAGCTTGGTAATGGGTTACTCGGTCCTTGTGATCAGAAGTAAAAAGTTCAGCGTAAATCAAAGTGATCAAAAGTAAAAAGTTTCAAGTGACGAGGACATGTTTTGATGCCCCTTGATTAGCGAAAAATGCCATATTTAGCATTTGAACCCCGGAGAAATCTCCAAATTTCATTATTAGCTTTTTATGACGTATAGAGAAAGTACCTTGAAAGGCTATCATCCACCGGCATGGATTGGGTTTTGAATCGATAGACGCCCCTCAACACAAATCCATTTTATGTTTCACGAGACAATCAATTTCAATCCCAACGCTTGAACGTTTGTTAGTATAATCTGTAACAAACCTTAATTGCTCTTCGGATAATTGACGCATTTTCTCATTCTTTCTTTCATAATTTAAAGGAACATGGTTCTAACGTTATTATTTTTCTTATCATCTCATTTTTCTCTATTTCCTTTAAAAAAATTACCCGGTGTCAACGGGTCCCTAAGCTAGTTAACTAAATACAACCATAACAAGAATCTACAAGTGAGTCAGATGGTAAGGGGAAATGTTTGTTGTTAATGTGTGAGCTAATGAACCCTAGGTTCGAATCCTGTTTGTTACTCTTTTGTTTGTAATTTTTTTTTCAAAACTTTTTGATCAAACTTGTTGAAAACATGAAAATGCAACAATTCTTTGAAACTAAAGCTTTTTCTAAATCTTAACCAATAATGCACGTTTTAAATGGAAAAGTGTAAGCAGTTACATTAAAAGCGAAACTAAAGGAATTTTAGAAGCTAAAAACTAATCTAAAAGCTAACTATGACTAAGCTAAAGGGGAAATAATGCTAGGGGTATAATAAGGGGGTCCTAAAAACACTAAGGAGCAGATGATAAGCAGTTACAAGCACTTTAAGCAAAAGAATGGGCAAAATACTAAAGGGCTTGCATTAAAAATGGTGACTGAGCTGTTTTGGTGGCCCTAAAAGCAGCAGCTAAAAAAATCATAAAATAAAATAAAATATTGTTAATTAGATAAGCTACTAGATAAGTTGCATACCAATTTTCAGTAAAAAGGGCTTATAACGAACAAATGAAAAATCAAAAACTTCTGGCTGTTGGGATGATTTTTTGACAGCAAATATGGGTAAAAATGGGTGAGAATGGGCTAATTTGACCTACAACAGTCAAAGACCAGGTGACTACTTCTATTTCTAACCTATTTGTAGCTACTAGGAAGCATAATAAACAACTAAAAAGCATAAACTAAAGATCTACCTAGGCTAGAATTCTAAACAGTAATGAACTTGAATTTTTAGAAAACTAAATGAAAAGTTTAAAAACTACTAGAAGTTGCTAATATTGACGTTAAAACTACTCCTAGAACTACTGTGAAGCTAGTCTAAACTTGGGATTGGGTAAAGAAAAAAAAAAGTTTTAGTGATGAACATGCCTTGCGCCAAACACTCCCTTAGAGGACTGTCTGAGTAATTAAGCTACTAGGAGCTGCTTTGTGCAACTAAACTTGAATTCAGAAGTTATACTAGGCTAATACTCACCTAAGAAGCAACATTCAAGCACAAATAAGCATAGGAATAAGCAAATGCATGATAAAGCTGTTTAAGCAATTTAGATTAGACAAAGTGCAAAACTTAACCAACTACCTTCTAAACTTCAAGATAAACATTGACATGAATGGTAAGCATAAATAAGCATAAAGGAATAGAAAACAAGCTCAAATAAGCGGTGGTGATAAGCAAAAAAAATAAGCAGTTCCAAGTAAACAGATGCTACAGTAATAAAAAAAAAGATTTAAACTTTTATTGAATTTTAAGAAAAGAGTACACAAACTGAGATTAGAAGCTAATAAAACTTTAAAATTAAACTAAAACTACTTCTACCCTCATTTACCTACTGATTTCCTAATTGCCTTATACTTTTGGCTACAAGTGCTATTTATACTACTGAGATAGGAGGGTTCTTGGTTGCTTGTCCCTTTATGACTTGTGGTTTTGTTGTGAGACAAAGAGCTGAGCTGTCCACTTGTGCTTCTTCTTGATGCAATCTCAGCCTTAGGATGGCCTTGGAGCCAGAGGAGTTGATGAGGGCCATTGATCAAAAAGGGAGTTGTGGATAGCTGACCTGGAGTGGAATCATGTGAAGGGTTCCCTTGGAGCAAGTGAAGAAGGGAGACTTTTGAGGTGGGGGATGCGTGTAGCAGGAGAGAGCAGGGAGTAGGGTTGACTGGATTTGGTTAAAAGGGGGTAAAAGGGTGTGTGGTAGTTTTATTTGTGTCACAGGTTGTGAATGTGGGTTAAGGGTTTTATGGGCTGGGGTGTTTAATTGGGTTTTAGGTTTTAGGATTAGTAATATAATGGGTTTAGTGTTTAGGTTAGGTTTAGGTTTTAATTAACAAAAGTTAATCAAGGGACTAACTTTGCGATTAGGTTTAGGACTAACGGTAAAAATGTAATTTTGGTTTTGGGTTCGATTTTCCATGCTCACTCCGTTGCTATATTCCGGGGTTGATTTTGACTCCGTCTTTATTTTTATTTTTTTCTTTGTTTTTTTTTTCTTCAATTAATGCTTCAAATGGTGTCGAGTCGATCCGGAAATGTTCCATTATGCTCCGCTTTCCCATCCAAGCTCCATTTTTCGTCTGTTTTCAATCCTTTGTACCTGAAACATGCAAAAACACACTCCAAGGATATTTGTGATGTTATTTGACCATTTTGAAGTGTTTTTGATCGTTTTGGTTCGAAAAATGGAAGAAAAGATATGTGTAAAATGACACATATCAATAATCAAAGGCCTCTTTTGTTTCTACTTTTCATTTTTCAAGTATAGAAGTTGTAGAAATTTAAGCCCAAATATATTACGTATATAAAAGACTCATTTTTGTAAGAAAAATAAGCAAATGTTAAATTAAGCTATGTGATAACTACAATTTAACCATTTACATTGATGAATCGACGTTTATTTTTACACCCACAAATATACTTTCACTCTCTATCTTTCTCTCATCTACTCATGTATCATTCTTCAATCAAAAGTTACTTTTAAGGATGATTTAGTTTCCGCTGCAGAAACTGCTAAAGAAAAACAAATGTTTAATGAAAATTTGAAAGGAAAATGAGCTATTTGTAGAAATAGAAAATATGATGACGATGTTGACAATGAAACTGTAAAAATTGGCGAAGAGACTTTTAGAACTGATTATTTCTTATACATTGCATATCAAGCTATTTCATCACTAGTCATCACTGGGGGTGTTTGTTTCGGTTTATATAATGGGCTTATGACTTATTTGGTTTTCGGCTTATGTTTGCGCACTTTTTGTACCTTATTTTGAATATTTTTCGGCTTATATAAGCTTATCATGTCATAATAAACTTATATAAGCCGGAAAGTTTCAAAACAAGCCTCAAAAAGTGAGTTTACTATTAAGCTGAAACAAAATAAGCTATAAGCCCGCTATATAAGCTTAACAAACACCTTATAGAAAGTAAATTTGTCCAATTTAGATTGTATAAAGGTATCTTTAGTTTACTATTAATTTAGTTGTGAAAATTTAAAATCCCAAGATAATAATAAGCTAAAAATGTAGTTGTTTGAACCTTAAAAATTCTTTAAGCCATATTATAAAATTGTTTGGATATTAACGAGATAGATTTATTTTTTAAATTAAGAGTTTTGAGAGAAATTATAAATATGAAAAATGCTACACCGATTGATATACTTAATCAAATTATAAATATAAACTCTTTCAATTATACTTATATGGCGTACAAATAATGTTAACCATTTTAGTAACAGTTTTTTCAACAGAAAGAATTATTTCAAACAAAAGTTAATTAAAAGTTATTTACAATTGAAAGTGTCATCAAAAGATTAGATTTATTGACTCATTTATCAATTGAAAATGAAATATCATACTATATTGATTTTGAGAACCTACTCCAAAGATTTCACATAAAAAATTTGAAAAAGTAAATTTTATATAAAATGATTTTTGGCAGATAACTTTAATTAAAAAAAAAAATGTTTTTAGGTTAAGGTTTAGGCCTTCGAGAAGGTGGAGACGCCCCTGACCCAACGTCCATACCGTCGTCAGCTTTCTGTAAACCGCTGTGCGATGTGTATCTCCTCACGGAGTCACTGTGGTAAACTTAAGAAGTTTAGATGTTTGTATTCTTGATGATCCCAATGCTCCAAGAATATTGAATAAGTCCGCTAACTAATTTTTTTAACGTTTTTTCTTTTGTTGAAACACAAAATCCTTTGGTAAAATTGGCCTGTTCAACCAAAGTTATATTTTACAGCTTCCCATTCAAGTATTCAACCATATGCATATAAACATACCGCCAAGAAGTTATGAATACTTTCAACTAAAGGTGACAATTATAGACAAGGATCAGTATCATTTCTTTTAGGGTGTGTTTGGTAGGGAGAGTTGGAGCCAAAGAAATGAAATAAAGTTAATTTCCAGTGTTTGGTACACCAAAGAAATAGGGAGGTGGAGAAATTGAAATCCTTAGGAGTTGCCTTCTTTGTTATATCAAAGAGTTGATTTCCATTCATATTGGTTGGGAATTAGATTCTCTCCACTCATAATAATAAAAATAATAATAATAAATAAATAAAAATCATAAATAATAATAATAATAATAAATAAAATAATAATAATAATAATAATAATAATAATAATAATAATAATAAAATAATAATAATAATAAAATAATAATAATAATAAATAAAAATAATAAATAATAAAAATAATAAATAATAATAATAATAATAATAATAATAATAATGAATAAAAATAATAAATAATAAAATAATAAAATAATAATAATAACAACAAATAATAATAATAATAAAAATAATAAATAATAAATAATAAAATAATAATAATAAATAAATAAATTAATTAAATAATAATAATAATAATAATAATAATAATAATAATAATAATAATAATGATAATGATGATTTTTTTTTTACTGATTTCTTAAGTCAATTCTCTGGTGTTACCAAACACTAGAATTTTTACTGAATTCCTGTGGAATTCATTTCTGTGAATTTGATTTATGCGCTTCATTTTATTTCTCTGAATTTCACCCTACCAAACATGCCCTTAAGTTTTTACCCACTAATCCCACTATGCATCATGCAAGTTAAGAAGGAAAAAAAAAAAAGTCACGATTGAGACAAATTTAGAAAAGTATACAAGAATATTCCACCATAAACAAAATTATGATAACCACAAGCCAATGAACATTTAAAAAATAAATAAATAAATAAAAACTTAATAATTCCAAGTCAATCGCCATCACATAGAAAGAAAAGTCTAACACCTCAACGAAAGAAAACAAAGGTTGAAAATGTCCGATCCCATCTAGTGGTGGTAGAAGGTTTGAAAATATTAATCATACATCAACTTGTCTACTAGATACCAAAGTATAGAAGATAAAGTCAGAAGAAATAAATATTTTCGAGATATAGCATGGGCTAACAAAATTTTCGTAGAAGATGGATTTAGAAAATAGGTAAAATTTTTATAAAATTTTCATGTATTAACTACTTAGAAAAGACAACCCCATTTCATATCTTGAAATATTAAGGAAAGAAAACATTGCACACATAACAATTTTAACTTAACAATCTGCAGGCTTAGGACACCAAATTAATGAAAGCTAAAAGCGCCAAAGTGTAACTGTATGTAACATAATCAGTAAAATTTTGCGTTGCAACAGCTTAAAACTCGAGAAATGATTCTTATGGCTAAGATACATGTCTAATACCTTGAGATTGAAACTTGCGTCAAAATCATGTGTTTAAACATATTTTGTAAAATAGCAAATCTATATATATTTGAACGTGTTTTTATGATTACATAACATGGATAATAAATACATAATTAATGGACTCAAACCTATTAGGTTTATGCCAACCAACCTATCTAACACTCTCTCACAGTTTGAACATGAGGCTTTCAAATAGACAAACTAGAACATATGTTGAAAGCCACTTATTCTTTTCTGGGGTTTTTGCATATATATCCTTCCGAAAATGCATGATTGCATATATCCAAAGTATGCATAAAAACCATTGTATTATGTGCATAAAAAACTTGTACAAATGATATATATGCAATTATTCACTTTGGGAGGGATATATATGCAATTTTGCCTTCTTTTCTTCTATCATCTTCTTTGTGTTTGTTTGAACGGAAACATAATTTTATTAAGCGGCATAGTTGTTTGTTGCTTGCAGCTTCCTCCTTTATATGAAGTTTTTTTACATCAAGACTTTGCTGTGCCTTTAGGTAAAAGCGGCAATTTTGCGACAAACTATTTTCGAAAAATGACAATGATCTCCGATGGTAAAACAAAGAGTAATGATAATGAGACAATTTTTGTTGATTTATTGTTGTATCAACATAAAATGAGATGTGTTATGACAGCTAGCGTTTTTGTATTCTAAGGTTTATGATTTTGATTAGATAAAAAGACTAATAAAACGAAAGAAAGTAAAGAAATTGAAATCTCTCCGAATCATCAGCGAGTAGCCTATGACCGGAGGACAACAATTTTGTTGTGGGTTGTATCTAAAGCGCCGATACAATTGAGTGTGCTTTGTATGATTACATAATGAGAATAGCATTTGTATTCATAATAAATGCATAGCTTATTATACAAATATATCAAATTCTAAACCTAACAAACCTAAATAAACTATTTAGTTTGGGCCAACTAACATATCTAACGATTAACAATTTGGTAGGTTTTCATAATTTTATCACTCCTACTCTCTAGTCTCTCCTAGTCTCCTAAAACTCAACGTATTACAAAGAGTCAAAATAAACGTGCATTGGTCCAGGAGGAGGGTATACGGCTCGATCCATAATTAAGCCCAAAGTCTAGATAAGACTAGCCCAATTTGCCTCATTGGGTTACTCTTTTTTGCAGTACCAGTAACCCAAAAGAGCCCTTTTATTGTTTTGAACAACTTTTGTCGACGTTTGTTACTTTTGGCTTTAATGAATAATTTTTTTGCAAATAAAAGTCTTGACATGTGATTGATCGCTTTATCTATTCTGTCTACTTTGTCTTCATCATTCAGAATGCGAATTTTACTTAAAAACTTATGTACACGTTTTTCATTTTTTATTCCTTTCTTTTTACATTATGTAGAATTTTCGATTTTTTGGTCAGTAGATAGATAAATTTATGCATCAAAATGGATTACATATTTGGAATGAAATAATTGAGTTCTTTAGAATATGTGAGAGATAAAAGATACACCATGTGTGTTATATAATAAAGAAGTATCACTTCATTATACATACAAACAACTTTATTTGTAGCAGTCCTAAAAGCAAATGCGATATTTTATATTGTGATTTATTTCAGTTCATGTTTAGTTTGGGTATTCTCGAGAAATAGAGGTATTTGTACGACTAATAGAGCAACATTTACAGTTCATTAATTTACTTTTGTCTCCAGGTGACGGAAAGAAGAAATTTTTTGCGGGAGATAAAAGACACTGTGATTTACGGAGTAATTTCAGTTCATTTTTACTTTTGTCTCCAAGTGACGGAAAGAAGTTTTATTATTTACTATTTCTTTTATAATGGTAATTTTAACTATCTTTTAATATTTACATTATAAATCTATACCACATGTTTTAAGCATGACTTAAACTAATACAACTATTTGGTTATGAAACTTCTCACATGACATGAGTTACCATTAGGATACAAGTCCTTTGGTGACCGGAAAGGAATGAAAGAAATGAATTTTTGAGTTTATATAATTTTGTTTTATGTTTATGGACTTATTTATTTGGGCTTGTATTTAGTTTATCTTTTACTTTATAAACTTTTATCTTTAAATCATAATGTAGTCATATAAGAACCGAAATATACACAACTTATATAAAATATAAATCAAAATGTATAAATATTTCAGTTCATGTTTATTTTGCATATTCTCGAGAGATAGATATTTGTAGGACGAATAGAGCAACATTTACAGTCCATTTTTACTTTTGTCTCCAAGTGACGGAAAGAGTAACTTTTTAAACGTTAATTTTAACTATCTCACGACATTTACATCATAAAGTTATCTCACATGTCTTAAGCATCACTTGAATCAACAACTATTTGGTTATGAAACTTCTCGCACAACATGAGATACCATTGAGATACAAGTTCTTTTATAACGGGAGGATGAATGAAAGAAATGAATTTTTGTGTTTATATAATTTTGTCTTATATTTATGAACTTATTTATTTGGGCTTGTATTTACCCTATCTTTTTCTTTATAAACTTATTTTCCTATCTTTAAATCATAACGAGCATGGTAGCCCGCGCGTTGCTGCGGGGCGCTGTGTTACATTCTACGAAGCCCTTTAGTACGAAACAGCTGATTTAGAAAGACATTATCGTGTGACCGTCGTCACATGTTTCTTAAATTCATAGCAATTCCTTTGCAAGCACATAGAAATTCTTAAATTGATATAAGCATACAATAGTAAGCAGGGAAACGCCATTATACTGTTCACATTGTCTTTCATATCCTTAAAGAATACATGAAAGTAAATGAAAGCAAAATGCGAGACTATAAAAGTGTCAAATTACAATTGTTAACTCATGTTGGAAAAACAAAAGTATCGTAATGTGCAAGAGTAAATTGTCGTTATTGCTGCTTACATGAGATCAGCGCTATCATAAAACATTTAAACTTGCAGACGCCCAAATGTAAGCTCACTTTTTAAAACCTCGAGTTAAAAGATTTCTGAAAACGATGTGAGCATGTTACCATTCCAACACGGTAAGGTAAAGTGGCGCCAATTCTCCTAGTTACATAACATACATCCAAAAGCAAAGTATTAGGTCCAAGGCCAGGCCAATTTCCACGAAGAGTGTACAAATTTTCTGTTGCAAGAATGTTTGCCTGCATGAATAAAAAGTCCAATAATTCAGGAATTAAATGTCGGTCGCATAAAATAGCTTGATTTGGGGGCCTAAAGTGGTACCTGAGTGTCACTACCATCATCAGTACCACCGTCGGTGTTCTCATCGTCGCCTCCATCTTTCACCGTCGGTGTTCTCAGCGTGGCTTCCATATTTGCCACTACTATAAACGTGCCTTATATGAATTAGTTCTCTATTATCTACAAATGCAGTTCATTAAGAAAACAGATTTCAGGTGACGTCAACAGTATTAACAGTAGAAGGTAATATATTACAGTAATATGATAAAATGGGTACTATAAAAGTCCACATTCAAACAGGCCGTAACCCCTTCTACAACAACTACAGAGTGTAAGCCTTAGTAGGTTGGTTATGTAATTGTTAAAGGGTGTTTGGGATAACCATTTTTTTCTGCTACATATATGCCTCAGACACTCCTAATTTCAGCATTGAATAAAAGTCCTAAACAAAACCAGCTTCACGTTATCAATGATATGAATTAAATTATATCTAATAACCAAATTAAATACACCAACAGGGATAAACTGAGTTCGTGTGGATAAACTGCGTTAGCTGCTAACCTTTTCCCAAAAAAGGCAGTATGTACTCTTTTCACGACAAAGCCAGAACGAAGTAAAAGATTCTTGCTTACTAACATACCGATAATATCTTCTACTTCCATATGGCTATCTGATTTTAAAACTTGTTTGCGCTCAAGATGATTTCTCAAAATAGAAGCAAAATCTTTTTTCTTGAAGCATTTAGCACGCGTTTCCTGTAGTACATAAACATTTAGGAAAAAGGTCACAAATACACATTAGATATATACATAAGCTCAAGAGTCATACCGTGCAAACTTTTATCCAACTCACGTAACAACTCATACTACCTCTGCAATATATTCGACACTGGCTCCAAACCTACACGAATGAACCACATTAATAAACTTTACTAATTGTTTTCATAAAGAGTACAACTTTTACACAGAGGCTTGGAATTAAGTGTTTGGATAAAAAGTTAGTGGACACCGAAACAAACATTGTAGCTTTTTAAAGCAACAAAAAATTCACAATGGTTATCTATGATTATTCCATAAATAATAAGAAAAAAATCATGTCTTAGAGCAAAAAAAATTTTAGTTACCTGATTATCAATTCGTCGGAACTTATGCAAAGATGTACCAAACAGGTGGAGGCCACCAAGACGTTAAAAATATAATAAGCAACACAACACCCTCTGTGAATACGTTTCACAACTTCCATTGTGTAAGCCCCTGGACCAAAGGCCTCCTTTCAATATATATATATATATATATTTAAATTCAATAGACATCTAAAATCTGGATTTTGTAATGGAACATGAACAGACCTAAAGGGATATGATACATAGGTAACAAAGCTTAATTTTTTTCTGAATTGAGTTCGCCTTTGGTGTGTTAATTGTGCTTGAGGCACTGCCTTTGTGGTATCAAAAATTCTGGATGGGGAAATAGCAACTTCAAACTAATAGTGCAACCATTCCCTTGTTTGTAACTTCTATTTCCATTGTGACCTTCAAATAAGAAAACATATTATTAGATAACTTCCCTGTTTATACTATTTGTAACACACTTGATCACAATCTCCTAAATCCAAGTATGCCAAAGAAAGACTAAATGAATGACAAAACCATTGTGTATACACATAAAATACCTTCTGATGAAGACCCTACTCGTTTTTTGTCAAACGTTAGAGCTTTTATGTGAAGGTGGCCATGAAAAGGAAGACGTACCAGTAATATTCTCAACATCCATAATGAGAAGTTTCCTAGTAGAAGTATCTAAACCGATATCAGATTCTAGCGTAAACCCATATTTGCTTACTAAAATTTTGTTCCTCTTTCGAGATTGTGCATGTGGTTGAAAAAAAGAGTCAACGAAATAATTTCATAAAAGATGAATAAGTAATAGGGTACGTGTTAACCAGGCCATTCCTTTCAAGTTCATCTACTATTAACAGCGAGTACGATATGCAACTAAAAGTGTACAAAATAACCGACATTCAGGTAGACAAATTATCTATCATATTTTTTAAAAATGTTCTATGAACGTGTGTACCTTTGAACAGGGGCTAACAAGGTTTAGAAAATGTCACTACGTCCTCTGAGTCGAGCTAATTGGAGTGATAATCATGAAGTCGAGCTAATTGGAGTTCCAGAGATTTCTCCAGAGCTTTCATAACAAATGCAAATGTCTACATAAAAATATTTTTAAGCGTTAGAGAAAAGATGCGTTTGGATTTAGGCAACATGAGAATCTAATTGTAGTAAGTACCTGACCAGGGAGACGCTTAACTTCGGCTTTTAATGCTAATGAGAGTATAACACTTAAGCGTTCGGGAAGAGCCTGCAAATATCAGAAAAAAAAAATTATATGACAAAAAAAATGACCCATTTTCAAACGAATCAACAATGTGTGCAACCATGTATCATGATTCCGATCACTGGATCCTTGAGGCATCATCTCAAAATCCTGCCACAGTTGTAGTTACTAATTCTGTTATTGCAAAATAATGGGATTTTGAGAATGGGTCATTTTTTGAGATCACAGACATATCGTTCAATATTGCTCCAATGCATTAACCTATTTGTCAATTTTTAATTATTTGAAGATGCTCGAAGCAACTACAATAGACATTACACATATATGCTATACCATGAACAACAATATTAAATAAGAATGAGAATCCTTTATACTAAAGTGAAAAGTTATTGACGATTACCTTCTTTCAAGTTACAATAGCGATGCAGAAGATGAATCTTGGAGCCCACTGCCACACATGCTCAAACAACAAAAATAGAGCACAGATTAATAATAGGCGCAATGAATGTTTTACACATCTAACCAACACGACTTGATGTCTATATCAACTTTTTGCCCTTAACATATTAAAGGTGGTAAAATAATGAGATGCACACTGTTCTACAAAATAACTTAACAACCAAACAAATATCCTTACCAAATTCCTTTATGTTACTTATGTGTTACGCATCAGTTAAACAAATAAACCATCTAAATCATTAAACACATCATATATAAGCACAGAGTAATACCTACTGCCGCATCAGGTTTTCTCCGCTCAATTGTGAAGGCCATGATCACTTTCTTTACGCCTTTTATCCACTCATCAGAAGCAATAAACTGAAATTAATTTAAAAAGTATAAATGATTTTAAGTGATAGCAATACTAATGAGGAATAACTCAACTGTAAACTCTCATAAGCTTTAAATCGTTGATGAGTTGCCAATCCTTTATAGGAACTTTTCTTGTAAGTATGGAGTATTTTGTAACATGACATTCTTTTTACTTCCAATACGTGTAATTTTGACAGTAAGAAGTGAAAAGATTACCATATGGCTGTTATAAAAATACAACCACATAGATCAATAGCACAAAGATTAGGAAACCCATAAGCTTAGCTCATAACAGCATTATCACCAATTCCCTTACACCTTCCAAGATTTGTAACCTGAAATTGATTACAGTTTTATCCTCTTTCAATTTACACTAACAAATGAGAATCTACTTTGGAAAATTTCACCGATTAATTTATTTGCTCAATTATTATATAAACCTCTAATCATCATTTCAAATTAACCCTCACACTAAATCAACAAAATACAACACAAACCGAACTTTCGAACACAGACTTCCATTCACTGGATCTGACCGGACATGGCTCGCCGGAAAAGTGGGATTTAAGTTGGATGTTTAGATGAAGGGTTTTGGTGAGCGCGAGTTCAGGGTTGTTTTTGCCGGTGTTAAAAGCAGATCTGACCGTGAAAAGAATGATTCAGTGTTTGGATTTTGCATTTTCATTTTGTGTTTAGGGTTTTGTTTGTTGATGCTGTTGGATTTTGGGGGAAGTATGGGTGTGTTTGGGTGGGATAATGAGCTTAGGAGAGGGTTCTGGAATACTCGGTATGAGTTATTAATGGGGAAAACGGAACGGAAAACGGATGAACAGTTGACACAACAGTGTCTTACGGACCTCTAACCAATAGGAGGCCGCTTTTGACAAAACGGAAAAACTGAGGTTAAAATATATTGGATAATGAAGTCGTAAGATCCAAAATATAAATCAAATTATATAATAATTCATATATAAGTTATAACAAACGCCTCATCATGGGTGGAGCTTTTTTTTT
>LBNU01029649.1:3979-26959 GCA_014162995.1 Artemisia annua
GAGGGAAGCAAGTAAACAAGTGCATTATCACATAAAGAAATGAATAGATCAAGTATATAAGAATTCCTCATGTGAAGCTCGCCTCACAGCGATATCACTCAACAACAATGACATTAGTTAACAGAACAATATAACCAACTTCCCATAATCGCGATTACGCTTAATCGAAAGGACTTGTCCGATAAGTACTTTCTCAGAACTTATCTATAATCGATTCAAGTCAGACCATAATAAATTTTCGATGAAACTCTATAAGATAGATAATATATACGCCATGGTCTCAACTTCCATCTCTGAGGGAAATTTAAACACATCTAAAGTTACCGTTATTAGGGTAGTTATCACCTAAAAGCTGATAATGGATCCCTTTAGAATACAACGTAACGATTGTCCACTTGTCGGGAACAAGTCTATTAAAGAGTAGGAGATCAAATTCTAAAGTGCCCTATCCAATTGAAGATCATTTCCCTGACGAATGATGCAAAATGTTATCTTAAGACAAATATCCCACCAGCTATATGAAGGAGCTCTTTCTGAACAATGAAATTCTCTGAGGTGTTCTAAATCCACATGTATTTTTAATATACATAAAACATCTGCTCGATACGAAAGAAAGTTTATGTTCAAGACGAAATAGGTTTTTAATGGCAACGAGTCTGAGGAGATTAAATATATAAAGCATAGGTGATATAAGATCACTAGAGAAATAGATGTCCTAGTTGAAATACGCCTCACGAGCTCTGCGAGGATCTAAACACAAGGACAACACTACAATGTTCTACTCACAATAGGAAATTGTCCTTTACGCGTATGCATTATAAGACATCAACAAAAGAATTCGTAGGATAGAGAATTGAATAATAGAAAAAAATAAGGGAGTGAAGATAAATTAAAAAGAATGAAAAAAAGGGAGAATACGAAACGCGGATATATGAAGATGACTATTAGAATATGAAAAGAATAAGGGTGAACATTATATTAGAATGACCCCGATAATATGAATCTCTACTATAACAACCTTAGGGAGCGCAGGATTCACCTCTCTCGACTTTCGGAGAAGAGAGTCAGGATGAATTCAGCCGCTATAATCTCCGCGTAAATAGATTGCTATCAACTATTGCAAGTACAATGGAATTCGAGTATTTGAGAGTACAGAATAGAAGATTCATGACCAAATTAAAAATAAAGAGAAACCATTAAGTGACCTATGTAAAACCAAAAATGATTGAGTATTCTTGACTCCGTTGAATTTAACTCCACTATAGAATCCAATATAAATCTAGGACAAATGGTCAATAAGACTGTCATTGGTACACGGAAGCAAGCTATCAAGCAATGCCTATGATACCGCAAAACCTCTAATTTTACTAGTCACTCAGCTTTATCTCCTCGAAAAGATAGGCAATATGATTATACATTCTCACTGAAATTGTCCCTCAAGTTGAAAACGGGTATTCCTATTCTATCGATTCAAAGCCTGTTCTCTTAGAGTTGGTATGATATTGAAACCAGGAGACCTGCCCCAATCTCCGCATAGGAAAACCATAGGTTGCACTAATCGATCCTGAGCCTCCGAGATTTCATCAAGATCTCTTAGGACACTTAGTTTTTTACACTGGGTTGTTCTACATCAAGGACACCAATTTAAAATTTATGAGTCTTCGCAGATCTTAGTCAATCTGCCGAGAACGTTATGAGAGGAATCACTTAGTGTTTTTCTCAATTTGAAATGGAAATCCTGCCAGGGTCACATCAAATAGCCCTGAACAGCAGGTCACTCGGTAACTCCTTGTGGGTTACGCTTGTTGTTCGGTGACGTTCATGTGCGTTCTACAGTCGCGGGTGATCTCCAGCGGCTCACCTAATCGTGGTGTACATATGGTAATGTCAGTGTAAGCCTCTCGGGGCATCGATTAGGAACGGCCCTTGGCAAGGATTAGAAGGAGTCTTCACAACTATGCTGTTGACGAATTCTTAACTTCAAACCTGTAAGTGGCCGGACGGTCTACAGTTCGTAGGTGAATCTCGACCGACTCACCCTATCGTTGGGGTAACTCCGGTATTTTCTGGTTAAGCTCCTTCGGGGGCATCCGATAGGACGGCCATGGTGAGGGGCAGAAGGAGTAACAATTGCGAGGGTGAAAAATTCTGTTTCTCAACTGTAAGTGCCGGTTGGTTTTATTACTAACCATTTTCATGCAGGAACTTCACCAACCAAACACCATGATTCCACATGCTCATACTTACGCTCAAAGACTTCCCGAAAGTCCTAAGTTATCAAAGTCTAAGAAGATCAAAGTTTCTCAAGTTAATGAAAGATTCAACGTCACGGAATCTACAAAGTCTTAAGACAAAGATCTACTTAATGATCGGGAATTACTTGAGTACAAGTCAAATAAAAGTTCAAAGCGTATGAGCATGTTGGAATGGCGTACCATAAGTTGAGTCGAAGGAGTGACCAAAGGCAGATTACTACATCATATGCATCACTTCAACAACAAGGAACAAAGATTGAAGAACAAAGAATTTTGTCTAATCTAACCGATTATGAGACGTCCAGCAATTGCCAAAGTTCAAGAGTAATAAGATGACGTCAAGAAACCATTCACCATTGATGACCAACCCTTAGGGGGAGATTATTGGGAACACGTTTCACGTCATCAAAGTGTCGGTCATTAGTTTATAATAGGTTGCTATACTAGACTTAGTATGTTTTACATTTAATCATTTTGATATGAAAGTTTATTATGTAATGTGACAACATATGGAAGTCCAAGGACTAATAGTGTAAAATAGTAGAAGCCTCTAGTGTCTCTTGGACTTCCTATTTAAACAATGTGTATGCCCTCATTAGGGCTTGTTGGTTCTCATTAATACATTGTCATTTTCATCATATCATTAGTAGAGTTCTTTCCATATTAATCTATCTTCTTCTTCTCCATTCTAGTTCTTGTATCATTGGTTGTTTATGCTAAACATGGTGACCTAACAACAATCATTCCTTAAAGTTAAAGATGATATGAATTCAGAGGAAGACAAAGAAACTTGAAATCAAGCAAGTAGAATTCAAGTTAGGGGAGGATTGTTGGGTTATAAAGACAAAGTACTACTGGAAGATCGAGGTACTGCTTCTCATAAAAGTCAAAGTGCTGCTGAAGAAAGTCAATGTACTGATTATTAAAGTACTGCTATGCTATAAGGACTATAATGTAAAACGTTTAAGGATTATCATGTAATTTTAGAATGTTCTTTAGATTAGAGTTAGTTTACTTGTCGTTCAAGTATTGTAAACCGATTAGGGTTTTCTTTATGCCTATAAAAGGATCCCTAGGTTGGCATTAGAGAATACGAATACTTTAGAATATGATATTAGAGATATTTAGGGTTGTTGGTGAATCTGTGTACATAAGCAGGTTCAAAGGTTTAATATAATCAAAGTTCTTTGTTAATTCTTCTTAGCTTTGTTAAAGTAGATTCCGCATACTTAACAGAGTTATTCAGTGTTTCATTGTTAGTAGTTAAGGATTTATCCAAGATTACTAAACCCTTACAAGCTACATAGTTAGTTTGGTCAGAGTATATCGATCCAACAGAAATCAACTCTAATCAGATCAAACACATAGTTATTGACTTCAATCCTCTTCGATGCGTCTCTTTCGATACTTCCTTAGTTCCTCATCTACTATATCATCGATTGGCAATCTTTCAGGATTTAAAAATGTTTGTTGTTTGGAGATGGGGGCCATGACTCGATCGTAGGATATATATAGAGGATTATGAAGATAAGGATAGGTATCCATGAAGTAGTTAAAGAGACGAGTTAGAAGCATCCCATAGGGCATCAACTTATCGTTGCTATCCTCGAGTTACATGATTCGCTTAGCGAAAAAGTATGCAAGATTGTAAGGTGTCCTTGTAAGAATGCAGTAAAGCATGTGAGCACATGATGCTGGTACATACTCAATTTCATTCACAAGACAAAATACATTCTCACGTAGAATGATTGCCATTGCTTTAAGACAATGACAAAGTTCGGTAAAGAGAATTTTGTTTGGGTGAGTTGTGGAGGAAGATTCACAAAGGGACTTGATTATTTTGTCTTTGGGGGGAATGAATCTACGATAAGGAGCATGTTCTTCTCGACTTTCGAGAAGAGAGTCAAGATCGGCTACTTCCGAATAGGCACATTGCCCATGATATGGAAGTCCAAGAATTTGACCAAACTGTTTAAGAGATAAAGAGAAACCATAGTGACCTATGTTAAACCAAAAATGTATTGAGTAATCTTGACTCCGTTTGATTTTAACTCCACTATAGAATTCCAATATAAATCTAGGACAAATGGTTTCATTGATGTTTAGAAGACAATCAAAACCTATGTTGCGAAAACCTCTATTAATTGATTCCTTANTATCCATGAAGTAGTTAAAGAGACGAGTTAGAAGCATCCCATAGGGTATCAACTTATCGTTGCTATCCTCGAGTTGCATGATTCGCTTAGCGAAAAAGTATGCAAGATTGTAAGGTGTCCTTGTAAGAATGCAGTAAAGCATGTGAGCACATGATGCTGGTACATACTCAATTTCATTCACAAGACAAAATACATTCTCACGTAGAATGATTGCCATTGCTTTAAGACAATGACAAAGTTCGGTAAAGAGAATTTTGTTTGGGTGAGTTGTGGAGGAAAATTCACAAAAGGACTTGATTATTTTGTCTTTGGGGGGAATGAATCTACGATTAGGAGCATGTTCTTCTCGACTTTCGAGAAGAGAGTCAAGGTCGGCTACTTCCGAATAGGCACATTACCCATGATATGGAAGTCCAAGAATTTGACCAAACTGTTTAAGAGATAAAGAGAAACCATAGTGACCTATGTTACACCAAAAATGTATTGAGTAATCTTGACTCCGTTTGATTTTAACTCCACTATAGAATTCCAATATAAATCTAGGACAAATGGTTTCATTGATGTTTAGAAGACAATCAAAACCTATGTTGCGAAAACCTCTATTAATTGATTCCTTATCTTCGTATGAAGGAAATATGAAATGTCCCTCATGAATGTGTCCTTTTTCAAGTTCTTTGAGTTTTTGTATAAGTTTAGGTTCGGAGTGAGGTTCTAATGACAGTTTTGGGATGTAAACATGAGTTAAAATGTAGTTATTCTCGTAAGTATGTGGCATGTTCAACCTATGAAACAAATAAACAAATATTAGAAGTAATTTGACATTATCGTCAAACTTATGTTAGTTACTTCTTTTTATGAAAACGTTTTTTATTTGTATTAACAATGTAAGTGTTTTTGTCACATGTATTAACAATGCATAACTACGTTTTTGTTACGTGATTAAACATGATTAACAACATTAAATTCAAATTGGGGATGATTTCATTTTTGATCCACTTTCAAAACCCGCAAAATAAGTTAATTGGTTTGTTAATTCAAGTGTTGTTAATGCTACATTGTTTAAATTAGTTTTTAATTTTTGTTAATTTTTAAAAAGAAATGAGAATCCCCAATTTTTAATTTCATGTTCTTATAAACCCTAATTATTTAATTCGAATTAAATAAGAACACTTTAACAAATTAACTTACAATAGAGTGATTAGTGATTGTTGGTGATTGATGATCTTAAATTTGTAAGCCTTGAATTAATTTGATTTTGGGTTAGTCAGGAATTTGAGTGTTGGGTCGAGTTTTCATCAGTTCTGCACAAGAGGGAGTGTTTGGTTGGTTTTACATATTCTGCAGTAAGAAAACGGGGTATGCTTAAAAACACTGGATGGTCCCTTATCGATATGGGACCGCCAGGAGCTAAAGGACCGTCGTCAGTATGTTGTGTGGTTTTGACGATTTTTGCTGTTTTAGTTGATATGAAAAATCTTTGGTTCCAAATTGTTTTAAGACATAACTCTTTGTATTTTAAGACACAGGATTGACTAAATACGCATAAGTAGGCTAGGGAATGGGTATGAAGTGGAATCTAGACAGAAGAAAAGGATAAGACTCGATACGCTTGAATAAAGAGTGGATTTTGAGTCGAAGCAGGAGAATAGAAATAGTAAAACTTTAAATGAGGTTCAAAGAAGAGACTTGCATCGGAGAGGCTAGAAGTCAATCATGTAGGTTTCAAGATAAGTCATAGACGAGAATTAAAGAGCAAACAAAGAGTGAAGTGAGTGTGCATCGTCTATAGTTATTGATTGACGCAAAGTTCGTTTATAAATAATGGTTGTGGTAAGACCATTATTTTTCCAAATAATTTGCTTGAATCCAAAGAAGGATAAGCATTTAGACCAAACGTCTAATGATCACAAAGCATATAGCACATATCAACATATAAACATTATCTAGCATGCAAGCAAGTAAGAATACATCACATAGTCACATAAGCGTATATCAAGCATTCAAGTAGCAAGTATGATAGGCAAGATTGTAAGAAGACTTACCTTAGCCTCTAGCTATCCTTAATAACACATTTCATAACATGTGTTGTATGTGATGCAAGACATGATGAAACTCACTTGGTGAATCGTCCTTGAAAGTAGCTGCACATACAAGACACACATTGTCTTGGTCTCTAGCTATCTTGGCCATTAGCTAACCAAACCCGTACATTGTCTTCTTTATTATCATCACTTGAAGGCTTGTAAATAAGTACAACTACTAGGTTGCTTGTGATTCTTGTCTGCAACATTACCTACAACAAAAACATTCAAACTAGTAGTACACGATTCTACTTAAGCTAAGTGATTTTCTAACAACATATTTTCATCATCTTTGGCTTGAACATTCCTTTTATGAAAAAATATTTTGCAACATATCATTTACCACATTACATAAACTAGTTTTGTCAAAACTCATTTTAGGCAAACTTTTATAAACCAACATTTGAACTTCAATGTCAAGCAAAAGTTTCTTATGAAATATTTTTTTTGGTTTTCGAAATCTATTCTCATTAAAAATGATCAAAAGAAATGACGTGCCAAAGATCATGACTAATTGATTTCACATAACTTTCAAATTCATTTCTCCAAATGACAAAATCTTTATTTTCGAAGAATGGTGACTAATTCAAATAGATCCTTTCTAAGTATCTTTCAGACTCCATAGATCGATTCAAGTTTTAAAGTACAGTATACTCTAAAGATCTTGATAACCTGGCTCTGATACCAATTGTAGAAACTAGAAGGGGGGTTGAATAGTTTTACCGTTTCTTTTTAGTTGTTAAAACATTTCACCGTTTTTAGGTCCGGTTAATAATCTTTTGCAAACTTATTGAATTCTACTTGTTATGTGATATCAAGTTAACTACAAACATACACAAATAAACAAGTAAAGTAAAGAGTAAGGAAAGAACACAACCAAGAGACGCGGCGATTTATAGTGGTTCGGCCCGAAGCTCACTCTTCGTCCTACTCCACTCCCTGAGTACCACACTCGAGAGTTATCAATCACTATATCAACACACTCCTTCAGGTGGAGCAATCCGTACACATGCTTACACAAGGTTTAACGACACTTAGCATAATGTCGAGTTCTAATCGTAGCTAGAACCAATCTACTCCAAGACCCACGTGGCCACACGAACAAGCACTTTTGTCCAACTTAGATCGACACACGATCTAAGCCTTCACATGAACGAGCACTCCCGTTCACTTGATTCTTCACACTAAGACACACTTGGATCTTCACCCAATCCAAGTCTTCACACACGACACACTTGGATCCTATCCCGATCCAAGCCTTCATACAATGACTCAACTAAGTCCTAACCTATCCACTAGGACATCACTCTTCCTCACAACAAATACATAAGCTAATCTAGTTACAAAACTTCTTGGATCTTCATCTTCTCCAAGTTCACACACATATATATCTCCATCCTCGACTCACACACAAGTCGGAACTATTTACAATATTTACAAAGCCTATAACCGTAACACTTGTTACGTTTGTGTGTGGAGACCTATAACATCTCGAATCTTCATCTACGTCGAGAGTTCTTCTCTTGCACTTTGGAAAAAGGAATTGACTTTAGCTTCTCGTATCTTCATCTACTTCGAGAGTTCTTCTCTTGCACTTTGCGGAAGAGGAAATCACTTATAAACATATACCGACATGTTATGGTGATCAAAGACTAATGAAAAATAAACAAGAATGTTTTTGTGTGTGTGGAAAGTTATTTTCTGAAATGAAACAGTTCAGTATTTATAGACGATAGGAGAGAGCCAGACGGTCCCTTATATAGGCGACGGTCCTTTATCACTAAGGGACCGCCGACCCCTTTAAGGGACCGTCCTGACAAAACGCTCCCATTTTTGTCCTGATGTGGTGAAAACTTATCTGGTGAAAATTTAACTCTTTTGGGGGGAAAACTAGCCGTTACAAATTTAATTTGAATATATTTTCTTAATAAAACATTTCTTTAAAATTACAAAAATACTTTTGTGAAAATATTTTGTCATACTTAAAAATGTAAGTTTGTAAGAAAATAAAAACTTCTTTGATCACCAAACTAATGACGGTATAAAGTTTGTTCATACCTGAAGTGACGTTGTAGAAGCTACATGGAAGAAACGAGTTTCCTTGATTAAAAACTTATTAACCGTAACTTTACGTAACATGTCTTTATATTTTGTGATTATCAAAACAAAAGAAGATCGAATAATGCGAATAACATTTTTGACATTATTTGTATTAACAACTCACACACCCAAAAGCATCCTCCTCTTTAACACAAGGCAAAACCCCACTTTTTTGACCCACCATTTTATTTTCTTTTCAATTTTTTTCTATCCAACTAATTTTACATTCATTAAATAAAAATACAAATTACACAAATTATTTAATACCAACTAATCAGACAATTAACATTAGTAGATATGCATCTTTAGAATAAATATGCAAAGTTTCTAACTTACATGGATGATTTAAAATTTCTATATTTAATAAGGTTTAATATAAAATAAAATTAAAAAAATAAAAATTGTTCCATCATTCCTCTTGTTCATCGTCCCACTCCCACCTCTGGTTCATCGTCCCTCTCCCAAAAACCATATATTATATTTAAAATAAAAAAACAAAACATATAGTAACCTGATAAATATTTATTTTATACCTTTTTAAAGGGTCATTTAAGCCCAAAGTCATAATAATATGATCAAATATTGCTTCAAATCGCTTCTTTTTTATTTTTAGATACTTGGGACGAGAATTCTGGAATATGGCACTTTTTGGACGTTTTTGGGCGAAAAAGAGAAGAAAACAACAAAGTCACGGAAAACATGTCAGGAAAAGACACCCCTGACGGCGTCACGTTATAATCTGTGATGCCGTCACTTGGTAAAATGGAGCTGGAAAATTAACACACGACGCTTCAGAGAACTTTGAAGATTTTACACCTGACGGCGTCAGGTGTATTTTTAAGAAGGGCGTCACGTTTTACGTTTTTGAGAGACGGCTCAGAAAGGTTAAAGAAGGACGGCGTCAGCCATAAGCTAACGACGTCAGAAGATAAAGAGTGACGGCGTCAGAGCGGCTACTTGCACAAGACGAAACCCTAAACATGGCGGTCTAACAGCGTCAGGATCCATAACCCGACACCGTTACCTTTGTAAATCTATATGTAGTTTTCGATTTTTCATTCATAAGGGAGACACTTTTGGGAGACAAAACACTATATGAATTTTCTAGTAATTGTAAGGCTTTTACAACCTCTTTTCATCCATGTTCAGTTGAAGTTAAGTATTCCTTTAATCATTCAATATGTCCATGTGTTGTTTGATTATGTGTTTATCTTCTCTTCTCTTTAACATGCTAGCTTAATTTACTTAGTGTTTGCTTGAATCTAATGAAACCTAGTTATTGATTATTGATGCGTTGTCTATTGTTTAGTTGATTGATTCACGTTAGTCTAAGAAAACTGGCTGACTTTCTTTGTATAACTAGCTTGAACTTCTTAGAAAACGTAACCATATATGCAAGATAGGTTTTTCTCATTATATTTAATGAATGAGTTGATATTGATGATCCTACGATAGCTTAATTAACTTACGGTTGTAGGAGAAATTGATATTCATTAAATTGGGGAATTTTGCACGGCCTCACGACTAGTATTAAGGAATACAACGCTTCAACTAAAATTCAACAAGTAAATAACAGATAACTAGGGAGTAATTAAATCTAAGTAAACACGTTCGTCTCACTATAAGTAGTTCACCATTTACTTTTTTTGTTATTTTAATTTTTGATTTGTAAAAATAGCTTTTGGGTTAGTTGACTAGCAACTAATTTCACCCACTCTTCTAAAATGAGATTTTACTTGCTTTCATAAAAACATAAAAATACAAAAATAATCATCCATCACCTTTAGACTTAATTCGACATACACTTCAACCTAACAATATTATTCTCTTAGAGAAATATCAATCCCCCGGATTTAACTATACTACACTACAACGATCAGGTACACTGCCTTGAGGATTGAAAGCTTCTCAAGATCTCTTGAGAAGTAAAAACTTTTGTGAGGTCTTGTAAATCTCGCATCAAGTTTTTGGCGCCGCTGCTGGAGAATAGTTATTGCTTAGGTTTGATTTCTATTTTATTTAGGTCTACTCACTAGATTCCTATCAAGTGAGATTTTTATTTTTCTTTTTTCATAGCTTTCTTTAGTCTATCTTTTTCTTCATACTTTTGTTTGTAATTCTCTTCATTTACCATCATGGGGAATGAAGGCATCTTCGACCCCATCATCCAACCATAAGTTTTCAAGCAAAATCCTAGTTGACAACTCTGTAGACTTTGTTTAAAAATATATTTTTATTACATGATTGACATGAACAATTGTGATTCAATAAGAACACTTATTTATCTTAATCATAGCTTTATAATTGTGTTAACAAAACCCTAGTTCTAAATAACACGAGACTAGGAAAATAATAAATGGAAATATTGTATATGTTGAGCATTGGTTAAGAAAAAAAAGACATTAAGAGGTGTTAAGACACCCCCCTCCACAACTAGTTTAATAAGAGTTTATGCCTCTTTATTGTCTTTTAATGTCGAAAAAAACCAAACCCAATCTTAAGAAAATTGCCTCTTTACCGGCCTCGAATGACATGAAAAAAACAAAACAGTCTTTATAACCTAAAATGTCTGGACCGCGTCTGAATTGAGTCAGATTCAATATGTTGTTAAGAGCATTTTTTAAAAAACAAAACACACCTTACTTTAATTATTTTTTTTCTTACATCAAATTCAAATTCTAAAACCCAATCTTCAAACGAAACGGCCCTAAAGCGGAACTCAAAAGCTAATCCTACAACATCATCCAAGCCCAATAAAGTTTATCAACCTCACTTTCCCAAAACTACGGCACCTTGTTGGGCCAACTTTTTTTAAAACATCGGCTTGACACAACAAAAACCACAAAACACAGACACACTTCGCTTTGTTGTTGTTCTTCTTCTTCACACCGCAGCCCTAGGTTTGATTCTTAACAACCCCTGTTTTTTCCTTCATTAATTTCTGGCTCATTTATTTTATTTACATATGTTATAAATAATAAAACCCTTTACTTTGTTTTGTGTTTCATAATTAAGAATAGAGGAAAATGGTGGGTTCAGTGAATGATTTGTCATCAGAGATGGAGTTGAGCTTTCGGAGGCTTTTCCCGTTACGGTTTCCGGAACGCCATTTGTCGGGAAATCCGTAAGGCTTTGATGCTAGGCTGCTTAGTTAAAAGCTAGAGCACATCATTAGCTTTTATTAGTTTTTATTATTTATATGTGTGATGTTGTGTTATGTTTGGTGTTTAATGTCGGAAGGTTTGTTTGTCTGTGTTTTAGGGCCGGTGGCGTCTGCGATGATCAGGCATTTAGTGAAAATAGGGGCTGCACTTGTTAAGTTCTTTTTTTTGAAATTGAATTATATGATTCTTTTTGTTGTTTGTGGGTACGAAAAAAGTGGAATAAGGAGGTCGAGGTGCTATTTTGTGTGGTTTTGTAAGTGATTAGAGTTTTATGACATTTTTGATAGCTGGAATTATTGTAATAGTATTGGCTGTTGGAAATAGGTGTTTGGATTTACTTATTAATCCATAATGATTACGTGACCCCTAAATCGTTCAAGCACTAAATACTTCATTAATGTGAATAGAGCGTTATAACTTGACTTCGGGGGTGTTTTTTGCTTGTTTTGAAGGTAATGTGTGCCCACTTTTGAATAGTACGAAACTTACGAATTGATATTATACTATAACAGTGCTGGCTGTTAGAAATAGTGTTTGAATGTGCTTTTTTCATTTTTCATTGTTGATTTTGTTGAAACTCAAGTCTCATAAGTTGGGTTAAAAAAGGGTAAGTAGGTAAATTTTGTAAATTTATTGATTAATTAGTTTTGTTGAAACCTCAGCATGAAACAAAAATGTCTATACCGACTACTGACCCTTTATTATAAACGAAGAAAGTTAGAATATGAATATCTGTAAATTATAATTTTGTGATTGCTATTTAATTCTCCAAAACAAAAATTCAAAACCACCCTGTTAATATAGATGGGAGATTTACTTAAAATACCCTGTATGGTTGGGTTCCTTGCAGACTATGTTAGCCTTGCCATCAAAATGGAAGTCATGACGCCCTACCAACAGAAGCACCTGACGAAGCTGCATAGTTTGACTAACCATGCATTTGTATGTGCTCATTTTCTGCATTTCATTGTTCTTGACTGAATTCCTCCTGTTTATTTTCTTTTGTTGACCAGCCATCGGGATTTCCATATGCCACCAATTTGTTCCCTATTTGTTCCGGCCCTTGGCAGGCCTGCTGAGGGGCTGCGCCTGTTATATCCAAGGCAGTTATCTGACACTAGTTCTAAGGTTATTTATTTAGATCTTATATCCCGCTGCAAAAATTCCACCACATCCACAGTTTGGGCGGAAGCACAATACACATAATATTAAAATTTTAGCCATATTTGGTTTCTTAATTATTCATTTATTTGAGGCGAAAATTTTAGCCCGGTGTTTAGCTGTTAATTGTTTATGTTTAAAGCTAGTAATTAAACACATTAGATTTGAAGTTCCTCTAAGGCAAAGAAATAAGAAAAAAAATCTCGAAAATTCATTCCTTTATTGTTACTGTTAACGGAGTTTTTGATTACGAGAATCTGAATATTCCATTTCATTTTCAAGTTTCCCTTTTGGATTATTTAGTTCAGTGAACCATTGTACTTTAACATAAACATGAAAATCATTCACTTATTTTTAGTAATCTTCTTGCGAATTTTGTCAAACGTATATAAGATATCTTCAAAATATAACCGTAGCGACTTGTTGCGGTTGAAAGATTTATTTGTTAAGGCCAGGGGCATTACAATGTGTTGTGTTTCACATGGCTGCAGTTTAGTTAGTGCAGAGTCATGGTATGGTTGCTGAATGTTCTTAGTTCATCCCCTGTCCTAAAGATTCTCGAAAAAGAACAAGACACTATATGAAAAACAAAATTGTTTTAGCCTTTATCGTGTTTGATCCAGTTCTCTTATCCACTTATCTTTTAAATGAATCATGGCCATCATCATGTGCCACGTCTTTTACTTTTGTAATATGGAAAACCTCATTTTAACCATGTTACTCATTTGAACTGGTGCCTTTTCCTGTTCATATTATGCAATCGTGTTGCAGTCATTTTGTGTGTGCTATTTATTACTGCATATATTCAATGCTTAGGGCTTTGCTGCCCATCTTTGTTTAAGCAATCCATGGAAAACCATATTATTGTTATTTACTTCGTGGCTTTACCAATATGAAACAGCATCTTTAGCAACTGGAATTCTTTTTGCAGTTCGGGGATGATCGACTTTAAAGAGTTGTCATTGGTCAGTGGCAAAGCAGCTCGGATTGGCATATCTGGTTTACCGATTTTCTAATAATTTACTTGACTTATGCTAGTCTGAAGGTATTTGTCATTGAGTTTCATACAGGAATTTTGGAATTAGCACTTCTGGAGCAGTTTCTCATTTCATCTTATAAGAATGTGATAGTGTATCTGTTGTACCTGATTGTTATATCATGCCCACATGGGTAAACATACTATAAAGTGGAGATATTATACGTTCCCTATTCACATAACAAATGATGTTTGCTTTCCAGGATAATATATTGTTTGGGATGCGGGGATGGTGCTCTATTTTGGACGCTGCCCTATTTGCTGCAGCTGCTGCCTCTTCCCACATTGTAAGGTTGGCTTAAATTCTTGTGCTCTTTTAATTAGGTTAACTTTACGTATATCCGTATAATCCATTGCTTGAAGGTGATACCTCCAGGTCTCCCATCTTTTTTTTTTTTTGGGGTAGTGATTTTGGCCCTGTATATTTGATAAATTCATATATTCTACAATGAGTTTAATTTTACCAATAGTTTATCCAATTATAAAGGTTCAGCTTTCAGGTCAAACAATGGTCATTTTACAACTTCACATTACTCAGAAGTATTAGTGTGAATATGGACATTATTTTAGGATAATCGAGTCCATTAATGAAAAGACCGCAGGCTGGGCCAGTAAAGTATTTTCAAGGTTAAATTAGTTATCACTATGCTCAAGTGGAATAATATATTCTTTAGGCTCAGAGATTGGGTACAATCTCAATATTTTAGAGTTTCCATATTAGTTTGTTTTTTGCATAAGATAAAATCAATTGACCAAGGACTATTATATCAGTTTTGAAACTGAAGCGGCAAACCAAAACTGTTTTATTCTGTTATCGTTCTAAAACATAGGACTTACTTAAGCTTAAGGGTTAATGGAAGATGTAAACTTATCTGTATGAGTAGCTACATGGACAGAATTTTTCTAAAAAGTTTTTATTACTTAAAGGGTCAAACCTACCTGCGTACTTTGTGAGACCAGATAGCGGTGGCTGTAGGAATGTTATCTCTCTCTTGTGTTATTCTTGTCGGTTTTAGGGGATTTGATCACATTCATAGTGGCGACGTTCTAGGCCATGTTTGGTTGTCCCTCGGCCATCAAATACCAATCATTGCTTATATGGGAGGCAAGGGGGCCATGGGAATTCCCAAACGGTGCAACATGGATCACCATTACCCTTCATCACCACCTGCCCTTGAACAACTTGTTCTTTAAAACAAGGCTGGCATTGTAACAGTGACTAGAATTATTAAATAACTCAACTGGAGATGTTAGGGATAATTTCATCCATATTCCTTAAAAAACTTGCTAATACGTCAATACCTTGTAAAATGAAAATTTACGGCAATATCTTTTAAAATTGAAAAATACTCAAATATATCCAAAAATGACAATTTAATCCCCAATTTGATATTTTTTACCTAGTTATTCAAATATTAATCTAAAAAGCAATTACTTTTTACCCTTGACTAATCATGTTAAACTATAATCTCAAATAATCACTGTAGTTCGTTTTTCTTCGGTATCTTTTTTTTTCTTATTTCTCTGAATATCTCCTCCTTTTCTAAATTGCTCATTTGACCGAAGCATCTTCTCTCTCCCTCTATTTTTTTTCTCTCTTATTATTTATACCCCACCATCAGCTGTCTTCATTTCAATTTAATAATTAAACCACCAACATACATTTAAATTAAATTAAATACCTACCATCTTCATCATTCACACTCCTAGACAAAACCCCCACAAACAGACCCCTCCGTGTACCACGCGCCCCACGCGGAACCCCTGTGGTGGTTTTCCACTTTTCCGGCGACTGTCGGCCATTTTCCCGGGCTGCCAGGAGCATTCACCGCAGGCGAGTAGTGGTTCTCCACCCCTTTTTCGAGCTAGTTCCACTTTCTTACCGCGCGACCACTTCCGGCCACCGGAAAATTTTCCGGGCGAAGGGAGTTTCATTTTTCTATCCTTTCTTTGTATCCGGTTGTTTATTATTATTATTATTTATTATTATTATTATATTATTATTATATTATTTATATTATTATTATTTATTATTATTATTATTATAGTTTATTATTATTATTATTATTATTACTATATTATTTTTATTATTTTTTTTTTCCTTCCTTCTTTCTTGGCTTAGCTTGCCTTTTTATTTTGCCTCTATCCTTTTAGTGGTGTTTTCCTGGTTTTCCGTTGTTCTTTTCCTTGCTGGGACAGGTTGGTGCTGTGTTTGTTTTGCAGACTTAGGTTGTTGGATTCTTTTGCTTGTAGTGTGTGTCTTCTTCCCCTTTGCCTTTCGTTCCTTTCTTTGGTAGTTGTGGGATAGGATAGACCCTTGGCGGGATGGTAACCTGAAGGTCATGTCATGTTGGATTGGCGGGGTAGGAGGAGTAGGTGGTAGGCGGTGTAGGAGGGTTAGGGAGTAGGGTTGTTGGAGGCGTTGGGGGTCTAGAGCGGGCAGGGGTCCGGCTAGGGTTGCGCCTTTCGTAGGGATTAGGGTAGTAGTGTTGGGAACGTTGGTCTTTAATCCGGTAAGCTCTTTTGGAGCTTCTCAGATGTGTTGAGGAGACATTAAGGATTGACATTGCGTGCTTACCAGAGACTAAAATGGAAGGGATCTAGCACGAGAGGGCAGGGTAACGGATACAAGCTTTCGGTACTCGGCCTAGGACAGCGAGAAACGGAAAGTCGGAAGTCATTTTGGCGGCGACCGTTAAGGATTATGTGGTGCAAGTTGAGACGGGAGTAGCGGATAGGATCCATGGCGATCACTTGGGTTATTGATGAGGAGACTGTAACATAGATCAGCGCTTACGCTCCCCAGGTTGGACGTATGAATCGGAGAAGAAAGTGCCTTTTTTGGATCCCTCACGTTCCTTGTTAGGAGTGCCTTGGACCAGCGCTTAATTATAGGGAGGACTTGAACGGCATATAGACGCCAGCGGATGGGGTACGGGAGGGTTCATGGAGGTTTTGGGCTTTGGAGTTAGGGAACTAACGAGGGTCAATCGATTTTAGAGTTTGGCCACGGCCCGAGACTTAAGCAGTAGCGAAACTCTTTCTTGCAAGGAAGGAGAGATGTCCACTTGATTACCTTCCCAGATGCCGACTACCACCAATTGATTACCTTGGTGCGTTAGAACGTGATTCTGAGAACATGCAGAGACTGCAGTTTTCCCTTGCAGGCATTCACTCACAACACAAATTTGTTGAGCTTTGGATGCACGGTTTCGAGAGCGACAACCAAAGAGATTGCGGACTAGGGGTGCCAAGGATTCTATGAAGAATTTGAAAGGCAAGAAGGCGGCAGGAGGAGAGTGAAAGTCTCAGAGGGACCACCGGTTAGAGATCTGCGGAGAACGTCTGAACCAGACGGAACTCTGTGCCGGTATCATTAAAAGACGCAGCAAAGATTCCCTGGTGTGGCTAGCGCGGCAGCGAGACCCAGGCGACAAGGAGGGAATCGTGGTTTAGTGAGGAAGTTCAATTCCAAGGTAGCTGCGAAACATGTCGTTCCAAGAGCTTGCTTCTATGGCCCGAGAGGGACACCAAAACAGGTCTTACCGCAGCAGTAGAGAGGTATAGAGTAGCTAAACGAGAAGCGAAAAAGGCAGTAAGCTCAGGCGGAAGACAAGCTGACGAAGGAGTGTGTATAAAAATTGGACTCCAAAGAGGACTAGACGAGAGGTGTTCAGATTGCCAAGCGGCGGCGCGGCGGGAAGAGAGGAAGGAAGAGGTATTTAGGTTACTTTAAAATACATCAAAGAATGATGGGTGGACGGACTTGTGAATGAAGAGAGTATTAGGAAGAGATGGGAGAGTATTTCTCCCTCTCTTTTCAACGGGAGGAAAGTATAGTGGTAAGCAGGGAAATAAGAGCTCCCCAGCCAAAAGGCCCCAGAGTGCACTTATTCGAGGAGGTCAGTCAATCTGAAGTGAAGATTGCCACTTCACAAAGATGGGAAGAACAAAGCAAGTAGGGCCGGACCAAATTCCCCAATTGAAGCCTGGATTTGCTGGGTGGACAGGGGCGGTTAAAATGGCTGACTTCCTCTTCAACAAAGATCTTCTCAGGGGATTAAGATGCCAGAAGAATGGAAGACTTAGTGAAGTCATTCCCCCATTAACAAGAACAAGCGTTGCAAGTGTGTAGCAACTATAGGTGGGCATTAAGCCCTCAGGCCAACACCATGAAGCTTTGGGAGAGAGTTAAATTGAAGAGGAGGGTTGAGAAGGGAGACGGATGGTGTCTGGAACAATTTCGTTTTATGCCACGCATAGTCTACGATGGAGGCTAAGTCCACCTGCTCAGGGAAGTTCATGGTGAAGTACATGAGGAAAGACAGAATGATTCTGGCATTAGGCGTTATCGACCTGGAGAAGGCTTATGATTAGCGTCCCACGAAGAGTTGATCTGGAGAACCCTTATTGTTAAAGGAACCCAAGGTAGGATAACGTTAGGGTCTTAAGGATATGTACGGGGGTAAGACTCGTTGTTCGGACCACAGGGTGGGGATTCTCTGGTTTTCCTGTGGAAGTGGCTCCACCAAGGGTCTTGCCATTTATCCCTTACCTTTTCGCCCTGATTCTAGATGAGTTTTCCCGAGGGGTACAAGGAGGGGATTCCCGTGGTTGCATGATTTTTGCGATGACATTGTGTTGGTGGCGGAATTCGCAGAAAGGCTTAACAAACAGACTTGAAGTTATTGGAGGGAGGCACTGGAAGAGAAGGGCCTTCGCGTTTGGCAGCAGATAGAAGACTGAATACCTGAGGTTGTGAGTTTGGGGGGATCGGAGACAAAGCACCACGATGAATTGATATTTCATATTTGGTGGACCCAGATCCTTGCCACCCAATGGAATCGTCTTAGATATCTGGGTTCGATGATTTCACAAATCAGGGAGGATTGATGGGAGGACGGTAACCCCACCGGATTTGGAGCAGGTTTGGGCGAGATGGAGGCGCGTCGGGGAGTCCTTTGTGACAGGAAAAGTCCCCTTAAGTTGAAGGGGAAAAATTCTATAAGGTTGGCGATTAACCTGCTATGTTGTACGGGGTCTGAGTGTTGGGCCCATCACCAAGGCCAGGGCTAACAGGGTAGAAGTGAGCAGAACTAAAGAATGCTTAGATGGACCTGTGGTAAGACCTTGCGTGGACATGATTCCCGAACGGAGTCTTCAGAGCAGAACTCGGAAGTAGAGAACATATATCTCCGAAGATGGGAGGGAAGGCAGTTGGAGTTTCGGTCATGTCAGGGGAGGGTCACCAATCAGCGCCAAGTTAGAAGAGTTGAAGCTTGTTGTCGATGGCGTGAGAAGAAGGGGTAGACCCAAGCTCAGATGGGGGTAGATAGACTTAAGCTCGATATGAAGCGAGCTTTTATTGTCCGAGGACATGACCTTCAGATAGGAAGCGTTGGAGAGATAGAATTTAGGGTTTGGTGGGTATCCCGTTTTGTGTCTTGGAGAGTTTAGGTGGTTTGGGCGCTTAGTAGGCTAGGTGCTTTGCCTTAGTTTTAGGCCCGGTGTGTGTTTCCCTTTTTTAGTTTAGGGGCCCGTGCGTTGCTTCCCTTTTTGTGTAATCTCCCTAGGGTTTGCCGTGGTTGTTTTCCTTTCAGTCCTGGTTGTAGTGTACATTGTTGATCTTGTGGAGTTTCCGGGGTGGTTACATTTGGGCGCTTATTGTCCTTAGATTTTAGGTCCTTTTTTTTTTTATATTTTTATTTTTTTTTTTAATTGCTTAGCTTTTAGTGTCATCCATCTGCGTTCGCTTCATATGCTATTCGCTGTTTGTAGTTCGTCACTCCTTCTCTCAACATCGGTTCGATTTGGTTGTTGCGTCAATATTCATTGCTTTTTAATCTCTCACTTAGCTACACCTTGTCTCTTGCGTATATTATTTATTTTTTTTTGGTCTTTTAACATATATTCGCCATAGTCGCGCTCTCGCTCTCCGGGCCCAGTCTTGCGGCCATATAGCATCCACGGATTTAGTTATCCTATGTGTTGTTATATGGTGAGATTTATGCAGATTCATGAGTTATTATTCCAGAATATTGATGATAACTCTTTCTCGCCCCATCAAACCATTGTGAACCCGGTCGGATGGGTTTGTTAGGTTGTTGTTGTAGTAGTTTTAATTTCATCGCCCTCAGCATTTGGTGAAAGTTAATATCATATGGAAAATTAATTATACCAATCAACTTGAATATAAAATAACTTAGCTTATAATTCCCTTTTTTATCTTAATATAATATTACGAGTAACAAATATATATGGCCTTAGAGCTACAAACTCATTAATCCATACCGGCATATTAGCTTCATAACAAAATAAAGAGTAATTTATAGAAGGAACCTAACCGTATGAACCCGAGTTTAAATTTTATTGTGTTCTTTTTGATTCATGATATTGACAAGACTAACTATTCTTAAAAAATTCGCTCATGATTTTCAATTAATAATCTTCACTGAGGTAAATCTTTATTTGTATATGTATTGTACGTAATATCTGAGTTAATACATACATAGACACCCACACGATACATCTAATCCCATTCTATATTATAAGAAAACAATAGGATTTATGTGATAGTAGAATACCTTCGTAACGAAGGAACAACCCCAGTTACAAACTCAAATAAGTTCAATACAATATTAATACGTCAATCATACGAACCCAACTTATTTGAACATAGGTGTCTAAGAAATACACAAAACTACTATGACACAAAAAATTTAATGGCATCATCTTGGGCATTCTTGCTCGTTAATAATTAAAATTTGAAGGGAAGGTGCAAACAATCAACGAAGATAGGGTAAGAGACTGTGAATCCACAAAAGATCATACAGAATAATGAAATAAAGCATAACATGTAAAAGAACCTGAGAAACAGTGATAAGCGTAATAACATTTGAATGCATGGTATGTATAGGGTAAGTGCAGACTTGTAATATGGTACAGTATTTCATTACCCTTCCGGAATACATATATAAATGTTATAATAGAGTTTAATTAAAGGTGACTCAGATTGCCAAGTGAACTCAAATGGATTTTATTATTAGGACGACATGACCCAGACAATGCATGTATAGCGTATGGCTCTCAAAAGTTGTTGAATAAGTTTGATGTTGGTGGGTAAAATTAATTCAAGTTTTATCTTACAGGACACTGAGATTGTATATATACAGTCCCCCCTAAATATGGGATAAATAGACCATTCTACTAGAAATACATTTCCAACAAAATGGGTTTAACACTCCATAAGAAGTGCACATAGACTCATTCCAATAATACTATGGACTGAAGTAAAGAAAAAATACGAATTTTTAATAATGTCTTTGATTCTTTAGAGGGGCGCTTCTTGAATTTGTATGTATTTTATGATATTTTGTTATATATTTTATTATAAGTCTTGTCATCCTGCTTCAGAATTGTTAATAGGGATCATGTTCACTGATTTGGTTGTCAATTTTTTTGATATAACATGGACAAAACAATGTTTACTTTAGTACAGAATGTCCGGTGATGTGTCAGTGAAATGGATGATGGAAGAATTGGTGGTTGTTGCTAACCAAAGTTGAAGGACAGAAGCTAAAAACACAAACCAGTGAATGAGGAAAGAGAAACGCTCAAAGCTAAAGAAGCATTCCGTTTGCGTTAACTTTGCAAAGTTCGACAAGGATTACATGATTGGGCTGATCCAACAGCAAGAAAGAGATCATGCATGAAACTCTGGCATGAACCCACTGTGAAGTTGGGACTCATCCTGTCAGACTGGTGTCTCTTTTGTACAAGCCAGGCCGCGTCTGCTCGTTGCCTTTGAGTCCGGGTCCCAGGTCCAGGTAAGCTGGTTAGTTATCTGAATGTACCATCCTTGAGGTTCTACAGTATTTGATTGAACTTAGGATATCTTAAAGGACACTAAGCCATACAATATACAACAGTAGCCAAGAGGTAAATGTTAGGCAGGTGACCACATGTTGGGATAAAACAGGTTGGGCAATGTTTCGGGGTTGAAATAGGTCATTATTAAAATGTGGGTCAAGCAGTTCAAGCTGACCCAAACACTTTTGTAACTTTTTTGAATTTAAAAATATTAAACGCATTTAACTATTACAAACCAATTATTATTAAACATTGAGAGTGATGAGCGAAATGGGCAGACTGGTACATGTACATGCTTCCGGGAAAGTCGGTCAATTTTTTTTAGTACCTGTTTGGAAATTGGTTCAGGTTTGATTGTGTTAGACTGCAATTTATTATTTTACCCATTATTATTTTTCTAGTAGGGACTATTATACGGATTTTATATTATTTATCTTGAGCTTGGAAGTTACAATATTCGTGTTAATTGTTGTGTCACCTTATGTTTGTCCAACTAAATTCAGCATTTTAAATTTCTTAAAACATGGATGAACAGTCAAGTTTTTACTCAAACCTTCAAGGAGACACCTCGGACCACAAGATATTGCAAATGCAAACCTTTGTCTAGCAAGTGACGAATCGTGGGTATGTAAGTGGATCATAATGCTAGTGGTCGATGTGGTGGCTAGTAGTGTCCTTCAACCCGCAAGTCTTGGTTAATATTTTCATGGGAAAGCCCGTAAAGCCCTTTTCGCGTGTATTTGCATCGCCACAGTGTTCATGTGTTTCGTATGTTCTTTTCCTTGAATTAAGTTCGATCATTTGCTCGTAGTTAGTGATCGTGGGACAAACCCAGCAGCTAGGACAGCGTTTATAACATTTATTGTATTCAGGTCGTATCCTTATTATTGATGTTTATGTACGTGCTACTTGGGCAATTCCTCCATCGAGCCTGCCTAAGTAAATGATGTCTGTGTTCTCATATTTTAAAGCAATAAGAGTTGAAGTAAATGTGACGTGTGTATTGGTATATTGCATGAATTTTTAAATTAGGGTGTTTTGGTAAATTCAACTATCAAAAGATTATAATTACTATTTCGTAGGATGTGTCACCAAACAATACTTTGTCTCGAGTTTATATAGAAAAGCCAGATTCACAGATAGTGAGTTGTGGGGTAA
>LBNU01029650.1:2793-13770 GCA_014162995.1 Artemisia annua
AGTGATCGGTTCTGAGTGTAACAAGCAGTTGCAATTGCCTCTCCCCAGAGGAACATAGGAGCTTTGGAGAATATCAGCATAGTTCGTGCGGCCTCTACAAGGGTACGGTTTCGTCTTTCCATGACTCCATTCTGTTAAGGTGTTCGAGGTATACTCCTTTGATGACTAATTCTAAGATTTTCATAAAATTGAGTAAGTTGCTGATTATCAAACTCAGTTCCGTTATCTGTGCAGACGAATCTGACAGTTTTATTGAGTCCAACTTGCAGCTGCTTGATAAGTTTGATGATGATTTCAGGTGTCTCGTCCTTGGATCTGAGGAACTTAACCCATGTAAACCGAGAGTAGTCATCTACGATCACTAACATATATCTCTTTCCAAAGATGTTTTGCACTCTCATTGGACCACACAGATCCATGTGAAGGGTATGAAGAACTTCCATAATGGTGTTGATAGTTTGGGTTTGTGAGAATGTTTCTTGCTTTTACCTAGCTGACAAGCGGAACAAAGGTGATCTTTTTCATATTTCAGCCAGGGCATGCCTCGAACGAGATCTTTACGAGTGAGCTCATTGATGGTACCGAAGTTCAAGTGATTCAAACGACGATGCCACAACCATGACTTGTTCTTGGATGCCTTAGATAATAAGCAAATAGGTGATGACCGCATCATGTCTTCAATGGATATAGTGTAGAGGTTTGAGCCCCGTCTTCCTTTCAGAAGATCCACACCATCCAATTTTCTAACAAAACAAGTGTGTTTTCTGAAGGCTAATTCAAGATCTGAGTCACAAAATTGACCAACGGAGAACAAATTGTGCCCAAGCCGTTCTACATAGTATACCCTAGAAATCACGCTGTCACCAAACACATAATCTCCATAACCTATTATCGCACCAAAATGATCATTCCCGAATCTAACAGTCCCGATAAACTTTTTCACGAAGTTTCTGAGCCGCGAGCGATCCCCAGTCATATGTTTTGAGCAGCCTGAGTCCAAATACCACAGGACGATTTGTACGACCTGCATTTGAAACCAGACAGATATGGATAACTGAAAAACGTGGATCCCCAAACACAAGTGGGATCCAATTGGTTAGCACAAGCATAATTACTTAAAATAGAAGTGGAAGGTTCAGTGGTAACATTAGACATATCATGACATGTAGAGGCACTAGATTTATGGTTATCGCATTGTGTTCCTAGAGGAAAAGTCCTGCCAGTTTCCTTCCATACCCTAACATTGGAAAGCCTAAAATTGGGCAGTTTAGTTAAGGGGCAATGACTTCCTAAAGTGAATTTTCTTCCAGTGGGTGTCCAATGATAGCCAACATTAGATAATTTCCTTCTTGTTGCTTTCCAAACACGGTTTTCAATATTATGATTCAAAGCATTATTGACCGAAAGTAACTTAGAAGCATTCAAAAATGTCTTAACACACTCATCATGATTACCAGAAATTAAACAGTCATTACAGATCTTACAAGTAGCATCAGAATTCGAATTAATTACAGTACGCCTAGAGCTAATACTAGAATCAACACGATTCATATCATTCAGATCAGTCTTATTGTTCCTAAGATGGTCTTCTACTATCTTCCCTTGAGCACTCTTAGCTGGCGAAGTCCTATCATTCCTTGTATTGCAACTAGGCTTTGACCCGCTAGCTTTAGTGTCAATTTTTACTCCTGTAGAATTAACGAAGGGAACATTAGATCGTGGTATTGCTGTTTGATTTTTTGTATGGGGTGTGTTAAGTTCAGATGATGACAAGGGTACATTAAAGGCAACACACTTGTTCTTAGAGGACGGTTCACCTGAGTCTTTAGATTCTCAATTTCATTTAACAAAGACGTTATTTTCTCATTGGTTTTATCATGTGAGATCTTAATTGAATCTTGTAACTCTTTGTAATGTTGTTTGATCTTTGAGTTTTCAGCTTGAAAACAATCATTTTCATATTTGAGGTGTTCGATGATGTTTTAAAGTTGAAAATTTTGAGAATCTAAACACGGCGGTTTCTGAGGTTCAATCACATTACTCTTATGAGATTTCAATTGGGCAATTTGAGCCCTCAACTTCCGAATCGTGTTAGTGTGAGCTTGAATTTTTTATTGCAGATTGAGATTATTAACTTCTAATCTCGAAAAATTCCTGATCATGTTATCATGATCATCGTTTTGAATTTTTTCTTGCAATCTTAAATTCTCTCCCTCAAGCTCAACAACACGATTCTGAAAAACGTTTAATGCAACAGACATTTCATGAAATTGGCAAGCAGTTAAAGAAGAATCAGTAACAGTATAAAACACATCTTGAGCAATGCACTTTGCAATTAAATTATCATTCATGATGAGGGCATTCTTCCTCGCAATTTCACTACGTTGAAGGTCTATTACAGTTTGTTTTCCTTCAAGTTCCAGATTTTTAAACACATCTTTCATTTCATTAATCTCAGATTTAAGAGACGTTTGCAAGCCTTCAAAATGTTCTTTGATTTGTTTAAAAAACGGAATAACTTCTGTAAGGTAACACTCTTTTGTTAATTCAAACCCCCTTTCGCCCTCAGTAATTCCCGTTGGTGTAATTCTCTTTTTACATGTTTTGTCGAATTCAGCAAACATTTGACACAGAACGTATATGCTAATAAGAGTTTTACATTGAGTGGGAAGAGCTAACTGAACTAGGTGCATTGGTGTATTGGGAGGATACACCGTTGGAGTTGCAATCTTAAGGGGAGTTGTGTCCTTAAGCTTTTCAGCTTTCATTTTCTCAACGTCTAAAGACCAAAAAATCTGTTCAGGTGTTAACCTAGTTTGGGGCACAAAAACCGTCAATCTATTCTGTTCATAGTAATTATGGGGCTTGACATTGACACGTTTTTTAATGCTCTTGGGATCCTTCATTTTATTCTCAAGTCTTTCTCTATTTACTGATTCAATTTCATTAATTTCCTCATTATTACGCACATCAGGGGGGGTATGATTAGGTGTAAGCATCACATTAGCATCATATAAGGCAGGTTGAGAGGCACTAGCGCTCCTAAGAAAATTAGTTTTAGGCCCTCCTACATCCTTATTGCTATGTTCATCACGTAACTTAATGTGCTTATGCATCATTTGAGCAGTTTGAATGGTTTGGCCTTGTGTGTACAACTTATTTTCAAGCTTGTTCTTTAAGGCTTTCAAGTTGGAAAAGTCACTTAAGAGTTTAGTTTCTTTACTTTGAAAATCTAGTTTTAGTGTGGTTACACTTTCCTGAATCTCCTGTTTTTGCTTAACAGTTTGATCAACTTGATTTTGTAAAGATTTTATTTCCATTCTTAAAGCTTCTTCCTTTAAGTTTCTTTCGGTAATGTATGCACACATTTGCCAATCCATTTTCTGCTAACGTTCGGTTAACTCAAATTTTGCACGTTGTTGATACATATTCACCTGATCTTTAAGAATTTTAATCCTAGTGGTCACTGTATCATCAGGTATACAAGCAGTGTATTCATCAAATTCACTCATGTCATTATCAACAGAGGAGTCATCATTTGGTAAAACAGATTCGGCATTTTGTTTCATATATTGTTTACATGGGATAACATTGCTATTACCCATATCAGCAAAATTTGAATCAACAATGTCTGTGTGTTTTACTTTGTTATGATTCCTTTGCTTGTGCATCACATTATCAACATATGTATCGAAAGACGCTCTACTAGGTTCATCAGATTCTTTGTTGTTATCCACATGTTGTTGTTTTGAGGAAACATAGTTGTTTTTCAAATCAACATCATCTGGCATGACAACACTAGTCTGATGAATTTCATTGAGAATCTTTGGAACAGCACATGTTTCATACGTGTCATACAATTTGAGTACCTAAAAAATGATGGATGATTTGGGTGAACCCGATTGTTGTGGCGATGAGACTACAGATGAAAGATTGGCCATGAAGATGGTCTGTGCAGTGGGCTCATCATCAACATCAGAATTAAAGGCATCACAATCTTCAGCCTGGAAGATGTTTGGGTCGTTGAGAGCAAGATCCTGAACTGGTTGATCATCCACATCGGCATCAAGAGAATTCCCCTCATCACCCGCAAGAAACAGCAGTTGCTCCTCATCCAGCAAAACTCCATTCTCTTGTGCTTGCATCAACAACATCTTATCCTTGAAGTAATCCGAGTTCTGAGGACGTTTTGGTTGAGTGCAGTTCCTTGCTATATGACCTAACCCACCACAGTTGTAGCACTTGGGTTGTCTTCCTTGCCCTTGATTACCATTCCCCATCCTATTCTGAGCATTTCCCCGGACATTTTGCCTTCCTTGAACCACAACACGCCCATCTTCCACAACAGCAAGATTACGTGGGTTAGACGAGGTTCTGAGTTGGTTGTTGGTTTGAGGAAGTGTATTCCTGAAGTGTTGAACCAACAGTGAGACTTGGTTGGAGAGATTATCAATCCTTTTGTCAATGTGAGAGTTCCCAGAGTCTTGTTGATTAGTTTTGACACTTGATGATTGCATGGATGTTTGACTAAGGGAAGACTGATTCTGTGTTGCTTGAGCAGTAGGATGATTGATTGAGTCAATTGAGGATTGGTTTAGTCCCTGAACACTGGAGATTAGAGCAAGAGGATCATTTGAGGGATGGAATTTTTCTCTCAGCTGACGATCATACATGGCATGTTTCTCATGTTGTTGCAGGTAAGCATAGAGTTGTTCATAGTTGGTGTTTCTGAGTCCTTTGTTTAACTTCACAGCTGTGACAAACCGATCCCATTCTGGTGACATATTGTTGACAAACTTTGAGTTGAGTTGGATGTTGGGCATTGTCATTCTGATCATTCTCATGTCATTCACAAGCTTGTGGAATCTGACATAGTAGTCATTGATGCTTTCACCGGGTTTCATTTTGAAGTGCTCGAATTCATCATACAACTGAGATTCACGATCTTCTTTGGTAAGTTCTGAACCAGCCAACAGCATTTTGACATTGTCCCAAACGGCTTTGGCTTCAGTGTTGAAGTTAATCAGTTTGTAGATGTCCTTGGGTAACCCTTGTATCACAATGTTGGAAGCTCGAATATCAGCATCATAGCGTTTCTTTTCAGCTTCGTTAAGATCATTGTAAGTACGAGGTCTGTCAATTCCAAAGGTGACTGTTCCATCTTCACTGGTGGAGATAACATCCCTGGTAGTACCCATCTGAAATGGCCCTTCATCAATCGATCTCAGAATGTTCTCCCCATTTTCTTTGCCCTGACAATACAGACGAATTCTTTGAGACCATGACTCATAGTCAGTTCTGTCGAGCATGGGAGGTCGAGTATCAGACCCAGCAGCTTGGATATCATCAATAGAAGCCGTAGTGGTCATGGTGTCGTCTTTAACGGGATTTTACAACTCGTGACTTAAACCGAAAAATAGATTCTTTCCCGGGATTTTACTAAAGTCAACAGAGAAAACCGAAAGATGAAGTATGCAATAAAAACTTAGAATGAGAACTTAAATAAGTCACACTTTGTGCTAGGAATCAAGTTGAGACAAATCAAGTAACAATCTATTCGATTGTGATAAGTCAAGCCGTAAGTAATAACTTACAACGTCAAACCACACTCAAATTAATCGAAACGACTTAAGTTACAACGTTTCCCAAAGCACAAGTAGTCAACTAATCAAAGTAATCTCAAACTTAGCAAATCAAAAAAAACACCACAAGTCCAAAAGTTAATCGCTGAATCACACTTAATCGCTATCCAAAGATAAACGCGGGCCCAAACTTAATCGCTGATCCCAAAGTTAATCACTGACCCAAGGTAATCGCTAAACCAGTTAATCGCTAAAAAGCTAATCGCTGGATTTAGTTAAACGCAGACAGAGTTTAATCGCTGGTGAGAGATAGTCGCTATGAAAAGTAATCGCTAAAACCAGTTAATCGCTAAAAAGCTAATCGCTGGAATTAGTTAATCGCTATCCACTACAATCCAAACTAGTCGCTGTCCAACTGTACTTAATCGCTGCGATTTAATCGCTGACCAACTGTACTTAATCGCTACCAAGAAAACTAAGCAGTAGACTTAATCGCTAGGTAGAAACTTTTACAAAATCTTTCACACCACCAAACCAACGACTGATATGACTATTCCAACTCAAAAGCTATGTAACTACAACACTCCTAAGCATAAAAGTACAATCAAAACACATCCTTTAACACTACAAAGATCAAACCAAGGTGTTTTATCAAGAAACCTATTCTAACCAAGTACAACCACAAAAACCAATCAAAAATCCGTGAATCCAAGGCCCTAAGATGAAACCAAGGCTCTTGATACCATTTGTAGGATACACATAATCATAAACTCGTATGGTTCATGTAGTTCTTGGATCGAATAGGTGATTAGTTAGAGATTAGTTTAAAGAGAGAAAGTGGGAGCCTTTTAGAGAGAGAAAGAACAAGTGAAATGTATAACTATGTGAAAAGGTCCAACCCTTCCCTTGTGTGGGAAGGGCTATTTATAGTACATGATGGATGAATGCCTCTACTAGGCTGTGGAGCGGGCTGACAGAGGGTAAAAGACCCGACCCGACACCACGAATATTAAACTAAAACTAAACTACTTATTAACTACTATATAGAATACTACGAGCTATACAATGCTTTAAAATACTTGGGGTGACCAAATCTTCTATAAGAAAAAACGTATTCCTAACAACCACCCAAATCACCAAAGCTTGAACCAATGGAGCTTTTCGGTACTCCACCAACATCACCACATCCATTTTTAGAGGACCTCGATGATCTTCCGCCAAGATCAACAAATCCACCACCATTGCCTACGTTCGGCTCAATTGATCGAATGGTACATGATCAAACACGAGCATTCTTTTAGCCCAATGTGCCTTTTGAACAAGAACCACCACCACAAGAACAAGCACCATCACGACCAAAGCCATTATTTTTCACCCTCTCTTCAAAGACATCCATGGACCTCTCTATGGAGAAGCCAACTTTGAACAAAATGAACCACCACAACCTCAAGTGTCACAACCACAATCCCAATCCCAATCCCAACACTTTGAGTCCTTCTTTCCCTCCTATGAGGAAATTGAGGCGTCGTTGTGGAACAACCCTCCCAACTCCTACGAGGAGATCAACGACCGCCTTGACAACCTCTATGCTTTCAAGAGCATGATGGATACTCATCTCCATCAAGCAATGGAGTTTCAAACCACCTTGCTCTCATCTCATTGTTGTGATTGTTGTTCCTTTCATAGCTCCTTGTGGTTACTTGTATATATCTTGTCCTTTTCGACACTAACTCTTCTTTTGTAGGATCAAAATCCATGTCTCCTTACTTGGCAACCCATCTAGGGGGAGTATTGTCCAAGGGGGAGCGTTTGGCTTGCATCCTTCCGCTACGCTACTCTTCTTTTTGTTTCGACAAAAAGGGGGAGAAAATATATTTAAACTTCAACTAATTTTCATCATTTTAATAAAATAAGTTTAAATATAAATTTTTAAAGACTTAACACTATAATTAGTGACTTGCTTAAAAATAAAGTTTATGTTTTGTCCTCAACAAAAAGGGGGAGATTGTTAATACAAATATCGCCTAAAAACGTTATTTATATTTTACGATCTTTGCTAAGTTTTGTTAACGACAAAGTATAAACTTTAATTCTTAGCAAATCATGAATATTGTTTAAGCCTTTCATAACTAGAACTTTATTTCATTTAAACATTACATTTGCTACATTTAGATTTTACATAAAACATAACATTTTCATATTACTATAAATAGAAAATATTGTATGACATTATGGCATGCATCATGAGTATTTATGGAAAGATTTTCAAATCTAGAAGTTGACTTTCCATAAGATTTCTTACACATTTGGAAAGATTCTTACTCAAACTATCTTGTAGTTTACTTAAAGGATCTTGATTAAACTTGCATAGATATGGAAAGATTTCTTGAGTATTTGACTGTTAGGTCTGCCGGAACCCTGTGGATACAAGGGCGGAACCCTTGTTTTGGTTCCGCCGGATCCGCCAGACTGCTGTCTTGGTTGGCTATAAATAGCAAGCCACACTCAAGAATTTTCTTATCACTTCTCATTACAATTTACACATACATTCTCAGTACATTCATCTAACTTATTAACATTTCATTTGTGTGAGATCTTTTGTAGCAAAGAAGATCACAAGTTCATATCAAAAGTTACAAGTCTTAACATAACGTTGCAAGTCTTGTTAGCTTAGCATTGTGTAAACTCGTGAGGTTTATACATCATTTCATTGTGTATTTTCAGTAGTGATCGGTTAGTAATTTAGGCCTTAAAATACAAAGTGTGACGGGAGTGGTTGTACCCTTGTAAAAGAATTCGACATCTAGCTTTGTGTCGGTAATCTTGTGTAAGCGACGTGTAAGGTTTTCTCCGCCGGTGAAAGGAGCTTGTTGACTAGTGATTGAAACTCTCGAGTTGGATACTCGGGACGTGGAGCAGGGCAAGGAAAAAGAGTCATTGTAGCCGAACCACAATAAACATCCGTGTTGTGGTTTGATCGTTTCTTACTTTATACTTGCATATTACTTATCGTTAATTAGTTTCAATTGTTGATTACACGTAAAGTTTTCAAAGTTAAACAAGTTAAAAAACGGTAAACTATTCAACCCCCCCTTCTAGTTTTCCACAGTCTTGTTCATCAATTAGTCTTGTTCATCAGTTAGGTTTTGTTCATTAGTTAATCTTGTTCATTAGTTAGTTTCGTTCATCAATTAGCCTTGTTCATAAGTTAGTCTTGTTCATCAGTTTATCAGTTAGTATTTTTGTTGGGCGAATATTTGACCCAAATGTCTTCAATAAGGATTTGAACATAAGATAGGCCCGACACTCACTGATAGAATATCAGTGATCATCTAACACAGTGATGATCAGTGAGATTGTCTCCCTTATACAGGGATGAAGCTCAAACAACGCACTTCAAAAAGTTGGCAAAGACCAACTGAAGGGGCGCCTACTCACTGATGCAGTCTCAGTGAGTCAGGTACTTGAGCATAACATTAGGGACACTGAGATCTGACAAATGTCTCTATATCCCTGATGGCCTTTCTCTCTTTTTTATGGCCACCTCACCAACTATAATATAACTGCATGAAGATATGGGTGATCAACGTAACTTCATCATCAGGCGCAAAATTCAGAGACATAAGTAATCTAAGACTGAACTTATATAAAAGACAAACACAATGAAACTGAAGAAGTTCAAGTCTTAGATAACGTCAAAGAGTTAACAACTCCAACACAGTCATTAGGGAGTCAAGGGCAGAGATACATTGATGATCTCCCAGCTCTCTGATCAAGACCAAAGTAGTTAGGTGAGTCAATAGAGCTTAAGCGGGAAAACTCTTGGGAAGATAATCTTTGCTCCTTTCCAAGATACAAAAGACAGCGTCACACATCATGACGGCGTCAGAGGCACAAGGCGAGGCTGTCACAACGACGGCGGTGCAATTGATGAAACCCTAATGACGGCGTGCTGACAACGTCACAACCATAACGTGACGCCGACACACTTGTAATACTATATATATTTTCACATGTTTTTCATAATTCGGGTAACACTTTGGAGAGGCAAACCCTAAACGAATTTTACAGCTTTTGTAAGGCTTTTACAGCCCCCAAAACTCATGTTTCATTGAAGTTTGTGGAAAACTAGAAGGGGGGTTGAACAGTTTACCGCTTTTTAGGTTGATTATCCTTTTAAAACTTTCTTATAATCAAAGTTATAATCTATGATATACTTCTATTACTATTGACGATATAAGCAAAGATATTATCAAAGATGTAAACCAAAAGATAATACGTAGCATGCAAGAATAAAGAAAGAAACGATCAAACCATGACACGAGTATTTATCGTGGTTCAGCTACAAGGAACTCTATTTTCCTTGCCCTACGTCCACGCCCCGAGTATCCAACTCGAGAGTTTCTTTTACTAGTCAACAAACTCCTTCTCGGTGGAGAAACCTTTACAATCGTCGCTTACACTTTTTCCGGTACAAAGCTAGATACCGAGTTCTAACTCACAAGGTAGAACCGCAACCTAATCGTGCGCCGTAATTTCCTTTACCGACGCACTAGGCTAGATGTCGAGTTCTTTACAGCGGGTACAACCCACTCCCCATCCCGTCCGCTTACAGATTCCGAGCCACTACAGCCCCACGGATGCCCCTCGAGTTCCCTTTCACAACAACACGGCGGCTACCAAGCCACTCCCCTCACACACTACCTCGCCTACCCTCCCTCCGACGGCTACACACACACCACTCACCAAACCGAGTCAGCTTTTAACACCCCATAAATCAACTAACGTATAAACTAGCCAAAAGTCTATAACATAACAAAGATAACAAGTCTTGGGCACGTTGAGTTGAATACCGTTGTTAACTTCTCAAAAAGAATGACTTTGTGAACTCCTTGCTACATAAGAGAATCACACAAGTCAAATGTTATGCTGGTTAGAATGAGAGGATATGGCAATATAATTATAGGCCTAAAAAAAGTTGAAATGAAGGGATTCTTGGCAATTGGTTGGTATTTATTAGATTAATCAAATGTCACGCTCTGGGCGGAAACGGCGGCAACCCTCACAAGGGTTCGCCCCCCGTGTTACCCCAGTGTCCGCAGGAACTGACCATTGTCCAAACTTGCACACATAAGTAAATGCGCCTCCCCAAGATAACAAGGTACATCAATATAAATCATGCATTGACTCAATGAAGGATAGCTTCGCAAGGTTGTGTAAGGAAGCAAATGAAGATCAAAGCACACAAACTTACTAACTAGTGGGACATTGATCGAGATGTGAGCACTTTCTTATTAAGGAAGTAATAGCTAAGTTATGACCACCCACAATGTCACATCCAACTTATGGCAGTGACTCAAATGTGGAATAGCTTCCAAAAAGTGTGGTAATGAAC
>LBNU01029653.1:0-23505 GCA_014162995.1 Artemisia annua
GGTTAAGAACATAACCACTAGACAAAACCACTTCATCAAACTTTTGATGCCATTGTTTAGGTGCCTGTTTCAGCCCATATAGAGACTTAATCAGTTTACACACCTTGTTTTCATTGCCAGGCATGATGAAGCCCTGAGGTTGGTTCATGTAAACCTCTTCATCCAATTCACCATTCAAGAAAGCTGTCTTCACATCCATATGATGTATAATCAGATTGTGAATTGATGCCAAAGCAATCAGCAATCTTATGGTACTGATACGTGCCACAGGGGCATAAGTATCAAAATAGTCTATTCCTGACTTTTGTTTAAAGCCCTGAATGACCAGCCTTGCCTCGAACTTTTTAATAGTTCCATCTACCTTCATTTTCCTTTTGAAAATCCATTTGCAACCTAGAGGTTTGCAACAAGGTGGTAGATCAACCAACACCCAAGTGTTGTTGCCCATGATGGAATCAATCTCATCATTTATTGCTTCTTTCCAGAAAGCAACATCCTGGGACTTCATTGCTTCTTCAAATGTTTTGGGATCATCCTCAACAATGAAACAATAGGAGTATTGGTCAGATACCTCACTCCTTGTTCCTTCAATTAAATATAAATGAAACTCAGGTCCAAATGACTTTGGAGTCCTCACCCTATTGCTCTTTCTGAGCTCAGGTACAGGTTGTTGTTCCACAACCTCAGCAGGAACCTCATCAGAGGTTTCTGAAACACCAATGTCATCAGTTCCATTGAGAATCCTGTGACTTGGTCTAGGGACTGATGAGAATCTATTCTCATCAAAGAGTGCATCCCTTGACTCAATTATTGAATTAATTGAAACAAATTCATTAGGTTCAATAACATAGAACCTATAAGCCTTGGAATGCTCAGCATATCCAACAAAGATGCATTCAATGCCTTTTTCACCCAAAATTTTCGATTTTGGATCAGGGAGTCTTACAACAGCCCTACAACCCCACACCCTGAGATAATTCAGGTTGGGTTTCCTTTTAGTCCAGAGTTCATAAGGGGTAACCTTGTTCCTTTTGTTTGGAACCCTATTTAATAAATAGCAAGCTGTTAACATAGCTTCACCCCAGAACCCTTGACTCAGTCCTGAATAGGACAACATGGAGTTAACCATCTCTTTCAGCACCCTGTTTTTCCTTTCAGAGATACCATTTTGTTGAGGAGTATAAAGAGCAGTTGTTTCATGGATTATACCAACAGACTGAAAATACAAAGGAGGAATTCATCTGTTTATAGATGAAAATTGTTAAAAACAGTGTTTGAGGAAACCCATCCACAGGTTGGTTAATACTGTAATACAGAAGAAGCTATGAAACAATGTAAACAAACCTAACAAATACTGTAAAGTATGCTGAGTATTGTATAGAAAAGGTCATCAACTCCTAGTAAACCAGAGGAGTTGGAAATCATGTCAAAATCTCTAATCATATTATGGTAGTGATTTTTGTGATGAAACTAACAACATTTATACTTGTTGGTGATTTTAAACATTTGACAGTGCTAAGCGTGTTGCTAAATGGTGGGAGAAGGGAATTTTATGGAAGAGATAGGGTGAACACAGAACAAGTTTATAATCAATACTCATCCCTGTAATTCACACAAAGGCCCCAACATGATCCCAAGGGCATACTTTGAAAAGTGGACCGCAAATAGTTTTCCGCTGCTAAAACTGTTATAACACTGCTTTACTAGAGTCATCTGTATTTAAAAGAGTGCACAGCCCAAAAACTACTTTTGTTAAATCGCACAAACAGATTAAAGGTTCTCTTTACAACAAAAGGCTCAACCTAAACAACATAGTGGGTGCCAAAATCTACACAAGCAGTTTCCACTGCTACTTCAAATGTTTCCCACTGTTAATGTTGTAAATAAGGAAAAGGGGAACATGGGAAATGCTGTGAAGGCCTCAGCACGTTGGGAATGGAAACCTAAAGGAATAAACACTACAACCAATCCCAATGGTGTATCAATGACCTTTGATAGATTTTAACTATATTGATACACGATGGCAGATCCAAGTCAAATCATGGCTTGGGGTCTCCAAAAGAAACTAACTTCTTTTTCTTCTATGTGCAGAAACATCCAAGGGCAAAAAGGTCAGATCAGGGAATTTCAGATAGTGGATGTTCAATGCACATGACTGGCAACTTGTCCTAATTTATCAAACTTTGAATCTTTTGATGGACAAATGTCAGCTTTGGAGGAGGAGTTAATGGTAAAGTTACTTGGTAAAGGTGTTATTAAAATCTGGTAACTTGGATTTTTGAACCTGTGTACTATGTGAAAGAGCTTAAGTATAATCTTTTTATGTGTCACAGATGTGTGACAAGAAAAACAATGTTCTTTTTACTGAAGAACTTATCAAAGTATGTGACAGAAATGATCTCAATGCACTGTGGAGATGGTTCAAGTAAGATTTGATGCTGGCAGTTTGAAAGATGTAAAAGAAATGCAGTTATGGGTTGATCTAAGAAGGCTCTATGAACCAAATTTGACTGACAACTTTTGGAAGTTTGAAGCTAGAGGTATGGAAACTACATGGACATTACTATGACTCATGTGAATATCATCATGTTTCATATAAAGGCTGGAGTGGATGCATTTATGTTTGCTGAGAAAGAACTACCACTCAGAGCTGGAACTCTCACAGGTGATTTGTCTACAAGCATAAGAGTTCATGAAGATACTGCAAAAAGTTAGAGAACTGATAAGAAAGATTCAAGTTCAGTGTTCAAGAGCAGTTGACAGATTAAGGAGGAAGAAGTAAAGTGTTTGGAAGAATTCCCAAATCCTAAGACTTTATGCAGATTGAAGAAACTTATTGATTTGCAGAGAAATCATAAGTTTTAGGGAGGATTGTTGGGAATAAAGCTAACAGTTACCAACTGATAGGCTTTGTGGAAGACACTGCTGAAGAATGCACTAGCAAGTGGAAACTAATTACACTGCTAGTACATATTATTTACACCACTGCTACTAGATAACTGTATGTATTCTGTGTATAGATAATAGTATAGAATAGTTCGTGAATATTCTATTTAGATAGCATTATACTTATCTTGTAAAGGACTCCTTGTGCTATAAAGGAGATCCTTAGGTCATGATCATAGGTACGAATTATTCTAGAGAGCTTCAAGGTGTAACCTAGTGATAGCTAAGATCACTCGTATTATTATCATTAATAATATTGAGCTTTGTGTTACCATACAACTATACTCACTCACAATACATCATATAAACTGTCTTCTAAGTGTTGTTAAGTAAATTCCGCGTGCTTAATAATATTACTCAAGTATCAACAACACAAGGTGTGTGTTTAGATCCATCAGACTGCATGAGCACTTTCTTCACTATCTACTGTAGCATAAGTTGATTCTGGTAGACCAAGAACAACAAGGTGAAATGCCTGATCATCAGCAATTATTTGTTGTCGATCTTCTTCAGTGTAGTCAGTCTCATTCTGAAGTCTGTAGAATTCTGAAGTCTGTAGAAAGGTGGTACTGGGGGGTTCCATTCGGATCACCAGGGTCTAGTATTTCTCTAGGTTTGAAAGGACCGTGCAAAACAGAATTAACCAGAAGCTTTCCATTCGTTTTGCTCTTAAGATAGCGTAGCATTCTACTAGACCATTGTGAATAACCACCCTTTGAAAGCATGGGAGGTCGGTTTTCAGCACCGGCGGCATGAATATCTTGTTGAGTTGCCATGATGATTCGATGCAAAGTGAGAAGTCGTGAAAAGTTGTTGTAGGATCTTTAGGATGAACTTAGGTTGTTGACGTAGATTAGGTTTGAATTGTGAAACGTCGTTGGTTGATACGGTTGTTCTTAGTGAGTTTGAGTTTTCCCTCCAACAATCGAATTAGAAAAATTTTCTTATCTAAAATTTGAAAAACACTGTGAAATGCAATTCTAAGGTTGCACGAAAAATTTGAGTTTCAAAAATTTTGACGCCAAATTTTACCGAAAAAATTTGAATTTTGGCCTAAAAGAGTGAATTTTTGGTCAAAATTTTCAACGTTATACCAAAATTGAAATCTCGCTAAGGAGGTTTGATACTCGCTGAAGAAGATTCCAAACTCGCTGAGAAACAACTTCCAAACTCGCTACCGTATGAACTGATACTCGCTATTGTGAAGCCTTGATACTCGCTAACCAAATCACCTTACTCGCTAAAGAAGTAAAAATTAATACTCGCTATTGGAGAAACTTCAATACTCGCTAAGGAAAAGTTTAATACTCGCTAAGAAGAACTTTTGAGCCTTACTCGCTAATGAAGATTAATACTCGCTAGGAGGTTGGTAATACTCTCTAGTAATAGGTCTTACTCGCTAGAGACGATAAGACAAAGAGGCATACTCGCCACAGATAGCACCAAACTCGCTAAGGTAAATAATCAATACTCGCTAGGAACCAAAAACAACCCAAACTCGCTAATATTAATAAACCTTTAAAAACGTACTGTATGAAATTTTTGATTCAGAACGAGTATCAAAATGATTTTTAAAGCACTACAAACCTTGAGTACACAAAATAGTAACCAAACGAGTAAAAACTAAATCAAACGAGACCAATAAATAACCAAACGACCCAAAAAACCAATCCAAACTAACTCAAACCAACCTAAATCTATCCCTTGGCGATTGATACCACTTGTAGGACCTTGGATACAACTTATTTCACAACTAATCTTGCTTATTCTAGAGAGAGAGTAGAGAGAGAGAGAGTGGAGAACATCATGTAAAAGATAAGAACTATGTGTTTATTCAAATGATGAAGCTCAACCTTCAAATGAAGGCTTACAATACAATATAAAGCACTAGGAATATTAGTTTTAGGCTATTACATGTTTAGCCCTTGAACTTCCTAGTTTATGCTAACTTGAACATATAACTTTTGAAACGCTTTCTAACGCAACCTATTACATGATTTGAGACTTTAATGACCGACACTTCATTTTATAAAAATACAAAGCTAACACTGAACTTGAAATTGAAATCTCAAACCTTAAATCTCACGCTCGAAAGTTTGAAATGTATGCAGAGTCTATCAAACCATTCTTAAAAAGAAATGAAGAACTTGAAGTTGGTTATAGAGAAGCACTTTTGGATAAAAAAACGTTCCGTTCAAAAACTGGATGAACAAATGATTCTTAACCATAGAAAGGTTCAAGCGCTTTTAAAAGAGAACTCTGACTTAAAGAGTGAAAATTCAAGGCTTCAGAAAACCACTTCAAATTTCAATAGTGTTAACACAAAACTTGAGAATGAAAACCAAGAGTTTTTGAAAAGAACAAACGATCATGAAAACAAACTTCGAAAATTGGGTCAAACTTCTCAAACTCTGAACATGTTGCCTACTAGAGGTGAGAACATTAATACACAAACATCCGGAATCGGTTTTGAGAATATTGATCATGTGGAAAATGCAAAACCGGGTTTTCTAAACAAAGTGCAAAAGTTGACACCTATTATATATAACGCTAACGATATGGGAAAAGAGTTGTCAACTGATCTTCTGTTTGAGTCTGAAGATATTTTAAAATCTGAAGATGAAAAACGTTTGAAAGTGAAACAAAGAAAAACACCATTCTCATACCACGGCTTTGTGTATGGTTGTACACAATTGACAGATATACCAAAAGAACCTTTCAAAAGAAAAGACACTAATGTGAAAAGATTTTTCAAAGAAGCTCAACTTGCCACTTATGATGCTAAATTATGGCAATATAAAGCAAGGAAACAGTTTTGTAATCTTAAACACCACATTGAGCAAACGCTAAAGGTCATTTGGTTTAAACAAGAAAACATATCAACCGATGTTTGGTCTAATCCTCTTTCATCAGATGTACGCCTTAAGATACAAGTCCAAAAGATTTTGAAAGATGAGATTGAACCTCGTGTGAAAGATATCAACTTAAGTTTTGAGTACTTTGAAAAATATCTTGTCACTGAAATGAGAGAAGATCTTAAGTACGTTCATTCTCTCGAAGACGAATTTGATGAAAAATGCTTAATACTTGACATTCAAAAGGAATTTTTCACAAATCAAATAGAGTCTTTCAAGTCAGCATCTGTCAGCCATGAGAATGAGAATGTGAATTTTGAACAAACATCTTCTTTGAAAAATGAAAATCTTTGTCTCAACAAGAAAATCACCGAGCTTTCAAAGGAAGCAACTGATGTCAAAGAAGAATTGTCAAAAAGAACTGCTCAGTTTGAGAAAGATCTTGCAAAACTCAAAGCGCAAAGTATCTCTTTCCAACTAAAACTGCAAGAGAAGAATGAGAAATCAGTTTCAGAAAACTCTTTGACATCGGTGCTCAAAGGAAAAGAAAAGATTTTTGAAGAAAATTGTGATGATACCAAAGTCAAGTTTGATTTTGACGAGCTTGATACAAAAAATATTGAGTTGGAACATGCTGTGGCATCATTACAAAAAGAGAATGAGCATTTGAAACAGATTTACAAAAACCTGTTTGATTCAATAAAACGTTCACGAGTTCCGGAACAAAAATCAAACATTACACATAAAGAGACTGAAAATTTGAAGTCTCAATTGTCTGAATTCGCTGATAATAAGTTTGAAAATGTTTTGCAAAAGATTGAATCAATGCAAAAGAAAAGGTTGATTCTCAAATCACAAAAGTTTCTTTTCCAAACCCTCAATTCGATTCTGATACTCCAGATTTTGAAAAGAAAACGGGGAAGAAAATGTATCTTTTTGAAAAAGAAAATCATGTGCTTCAAATGAAAGTGATTGAGCTTGAAACATTTTTAGCTAAACAAATAAAAGATTTTGAGGATGCTAAAACTGACTTTTTCAACAAAACGACCAAGTTTGAAAATTATTTTGAAAGACTGGAAAAAGAAAATATTCAGTTCGAAAGGAAATTGGCTCGTAAAACGGATGATTCTAAAGCCGAAAAAGATCAATTTTTGAAACAAATTGCTTCTTTAGAATCAAAATTGGCATCCCAAGATCATCTTTCTCTTCAAAAGGAATATAATGATTTGAGAACTTCATACAATGCCTTAAAAGCAAAGTTTGATGCTCTAAACCGGACAAAAGGCAAATCTCATGTTTCAAACGAATCTAAACCGCAAGTAAATGTTTCGGAGAAGGTTTACACGGGTGAATCTTCTAAATCATTTTCGAAAAGGGTTTCTCAGTTTACAACCTATTCTTTGCAAAAAGGAAGGAAATTTTCAAAGAGACCTAATTTTTCTGAAACATTTACTCCTCAAAAGGTTTCAAATGCAAGTGCTCATGATGTAAAGAATCAAGTTTTTCAAACTCCATACTCTGGTTTTACTCCGGTCAAGCAAGTGTGGAAACCAAAGCAAAGCCGTTCAGAACATTCGAAATATTCATGCCCTGACATGCTTCCGCTACAACAAAAGAATGACTCTGCTTTGAAAAATCCAAATTCTGGAAGGTTTCCATTCATCTCAAAACCGAATCTTCGAAATGCAACACCGAGTTGCAACAATGGATGGAAAACTTCTTCTTCAAGTTTTAAAACTCCAAGAGAGACACCGAGTTTCTCAAACAAATTTCAAAAGCAAAAGAGTTTTAAATCACCGTTGATTCCACGAGCTTTATTTCAAAATGAAACTCCTGTTTTAAGTCCTCGTTGGAATTCAACTTCTTTGTCTCGGATTGACACAACTTACAAATGGATTTCAAAATGTGCTAAACCCATTGGCACCGTGCTTAAATGGGTTCCAAAAGTTGTTGTCTAATCTATAATCATGATGGCTTTCGTATACTTCAGTACGAAACCCGGGCTTCAATTATGACTTCTTAGTATTTCAGCTAAGGACTCGTTCTTTAAAAGAAAGGAAAGTGCTACGCAAAAATGATTTTCATCAACAAAGTGCACTTATCCTAAAAATGGACACTGTTGTACGCCTCAGTGCGACATTCCTACTCAAACAAAGAGAAGTCTTTGTTTTTTCAAAAAACCTCGATGCAAAATTCAACAAATCTAAAATTTCTTACATTTTTAGAATTTTTGCTCAAGAAGACTCCTTCCCTCTAAACTCATTGCAAAAGTTTAAAATTCTCACAAAAATATGCGAGTTCTGAGGGAGAGTTTTATAAAAAGAAAATGTTCCAAATTTCATGCGAAAAAGTCCGTCTATCTCTCCAAATGCTTTTGTATTTAATCAATTGATAGCAAAAATATCATGATATGCTATTTTTGAGGGGGAGAAGACGTGATTAAATGTGATCAAAATTGTTCAAAAGTTGTGGAAGAATCTCGAGCTCGTCAGTTAAGACTTAAAGGTCTTGTACTTGACTCAGAAAAGACTCAGAATTGACTCTCGAATTGACGAAATATCAAATGTTAGTATTCGAAAGGATTTATCCAAGTAGAAATGTACCGATTCGAGAAACTCTTAATTAGATGTTTACCATGACGGGTCTAACTTCCTTCTTAGGATGTTAACAACTTCAAGTTAGTTATTAGGGCTAGTTGTCACCTAAAAGCTGATAATGGATCCCTTTAACTAAGCAACGCAAACGTGTCCCTCGGGTATATGTCTATTAAGAGTGGATCAATTCAAAAAGTGCCAACTCTACCCAACATGTGCAAATTTATCTTAACATATCATGAGCACATGTGAAGGGGGAGTATTTCAAAAGTGCAAAACTCTCAATGTGTTAACAAAAATGTGTTTTATGATCATAAACACTTTGAGAGATTTTCAAGCAAATGGTTTATGGCAACAATAGGATAGTCATGGTGATATAAGGTGACAAAGGTTAGGAAAAACCGTCCTATGATTCGCCAGAACCGGAGGGATCTACCCAAGGACAATTCCAATAGATTAGAATTAGAAGTCCTTAGGTATGATTAAAAGAAGGAGTAAAGAATGAAAGGGAATGAAGGGGTTGAAGAATTAAAAAGAATTGAAATGAGAAAGGGTGAAAAGAAATGAGCCCTCCATATATTCAACCATAGGTCAGACACCGGGTTCAATTCATTTGCTACTGATTGTTACTAAGGTGACATCGGTATTGAAGACAAGACGTCATGGACCCAGTGACGCACTGCACTTAAACCTTCTAGCCACTCGGGTATCTCTCAAAAGATACTTGTTTTATTCTCACGGAGAACCATTGTAATCTATTGACCACTCACTCCGAGTGTGTTGATATTGAAAAGGAGGTACTCTGCTCCATTCCTCCGACGACTAAATGTGCACTTATTGAGTCTAGAGCCAAGAGATTCATCAAAAGATCTCATAGGAACACACAATAGTATTACACTGGTTGTTCTACATTAATGGACGCCAGATGTAAACTTTAGAATCCTACGCAGGTCTTAGCAATCTGCCAGAACATTTATGAGAGAATTTACTTATGTACTTCTCAATGATTGAACGGAAACTCCTGCCAGGGTCAACATCAAGCAGCCCTGACAGCAGGTCACTTCGGTAATCTCTTGTGGGTTACGCGTAGTGTTACGGTGGATTCAAACGGTCTACAGTCGTGGGGTGATCTCCAGCGACTAACCTAATCGTGGGTGTACTTCGGTATGTCTGTGTAAGCTCTTTCGAGGGTATCCGATTAGGAACGGCCATGGTAAGGGTTGGAGAAAGTCTTCACAATATGCTGTTGACGATCTCTAATTCCAAACCTGTAAGTACCGGATGTTTTATTGCTAACTGTTTTATGCAGGTATAACCACCACACTAGTTACCACATGCTCATACATACATCTCAAAGTCAAAGGAAAGTTCTCACTAAGATCAAAGGAAAGCAACAGTCAAAGAAAGATTCTACGCCAAAAAGAAGAATCTACAAAGTAAAGTGATAAAGATCGATGTGAAAGAACAGCGACAACAAATGTACGTATGGCAAAGACTAAAGATGTATGAGCATGTTGGAAAGGCGACTAACCTACAAAGACAAAGCTGTGACAAAAGGCAGATGAACAACCACAAAAACAAAGAACAAAGAAAAGTCATCATACAAAGATCACAAAGCATGAAGGAACAAAGAATGATGAACATTGAACAATGACTTAGCTAATGTTTTCTAAAGACGTCAAGAGCAATAATGTTGAAGTTTAAAGATAAAGACGAAGACGTCACGCAACCTTCAATGACCAACACTTAGGGGGAGATTGTTAGCATCGTATTTTTATATTATGAAGTGTCGGTCATTAAAGTCGAATAATATGTAATAGGTTGCGTAAGAAAGTATTTCAAAGTTGTTTGTTCATGTTTATTAGAAAGTTAGAACTACAAGGGCTAAACTTGTAAAGGCATGAAAGCTAACATGCCTAGCTCTTTATTAAGATTTGTAAACCTCATTTGTGAGGTGGTTGATCATTTTGCAATACACATAGTTCTTTATTTCACACACTTGATCCTCCCATCTCTCTCTCTCTCTCTACATCTCTCTTTCTCTCTCTAAGATTTGATGAAGAAGGTCGTGATTTAGGTTGTATACGGGTTCCTACAGTAACACTTGTTATTCAGCCTATTGCTTCGATAGAGAGCCATGCAGCAGGGAGCGAAAAGGGTAGGAAAGGGAATGTCAATCAAGATAATACAATGGACAGTGTGGTTTGTAGTGGTCAGTCTTCTCTTAGCAAACGCTCCAGAACATCAAGCACGGTACATAAATACTTCCTGCTAATGACAACGAGCTATCATAAATTTAATTTTATGCCCTTATTTTAAATGCAGTATTTTACTTATAGGTTAAGGAGCCTATCCTCCAGTACATGAAACGCCAGAAATCTCAATGAAGTGTGAGGTGAATGATACACAACCAAGTCCAGTCCAGCTGACATATATGGTAGTCTTTTCCACGTTAAGAATTATATTAAATACCAGAGAGATATTATTGATCATAAGCTTTACGTGTTAGTTTCCTTCCTGAAGATTAAAACTATGAATCGCGAAATATTGATTTTACATATCAGTAACAGCTAGTTAATATGATATTCACTTTACTTGTTATTATGTGGTCATGACTATGTCATATGTATCAGTACTTAAAAAACATTGGAAACAATTATAGTTTATCATATGTTGATCACTTGCTTGAACCGATAAGACGATAATCAAGTTTGACTTTAGGAGAGTAACTCATATTTAACCTTCTCATTCAAAGATGATCATCAATAATAAGCACCTATTGTGAAGTTAGTCCCTTAAAGAGTATGATTACGGTGATTACCCTATTAAACCGTCACTATTTGATGCATTAATTGGTTATGTCTCTTTTTCACTAGATATTAGTAACAGAGATGGATCTTGTGTAAAGATATGATATTTGTTGAGCCGGGACACATATAATTTGCGACAATACATACAGTATTATTGTGATCCAAAATATATACACTTATTTGTAGTCATATGCAAGAAAAATGACAGCTTGTTCTGTTAAGGTTAAAAGTTAACATATCTGCACTCCTGGTGCCCTGACTCTTAAATTAGATCTTTTGAACTGTAATGCGATTAAAACAGTATTAAATCTGTTACTATAGTCACGTCTTTTATGAGTTACGACTTATGACCATCAATTCACTTGACCTCTCATATAGCTACTAAGCGTGCATTCAATGAATAGTCTATGCATTTATACAAGTTGTCCCGTGTAATGTGCTTAGAAGTTGGAACGTGCGATATCAAGAAACCATGTGTGGACGGATGTCCTGCACGTAACCCACAGGCTTTTGGTTGTATTAATTGTGCTTGAATAAAATGGTTTAACTAAAGGATAGGAACGTTAGAGAATGAAGTTAACTTTGTGATAATCAGAGCTTGTTGGTATCAACGTACGACCTGATTTCATTAATAACCACCAGCTCATTGCCACCATTGCATCCATCATTTACTGAAATGGCACCTCAGCAAATCATTCAAGAACTAATTCACAGTAGGAACATTAGACAAATAATTACTTATAAAGAAAGATAGGGGTCTGGTACAACCTACATAGCATTAACCATCCAAACAATTAAACAAAAGAATTCGGACACCCCAAGTATGAAGATAAACAAAAGAAGAAGTTTCAGAATCAATTATCACGCCCTACATCAATGACCAACACATTTATCGCATATAGTTATTCAAATGCGCTGGTTGTCTAGTAATTCTTTTCCCAATTTTTCTCCCACTAGTGCACGGAGAAGACATTTCGTCTGCATAGAGCTGAGTCCATTGCATAGCTTTTTTGGTGAATCTAGTACGATCATTAATATACTGCAATAAAAAAAAAGAATAATATTATGTACTACAAATAATTTAATACAAAGGAGGGAAGAAAAATCGAGTGAGGTGTGAAACCTGTTCTGCTACCACAAGATCTCGTGCCTCACTAAGCTCGGGATCAGACAATATAGCCTGTATTGTAACTAAAGCTGTTGTGAGGTTCATAGCTGGACTCCATTCGTCCTTTAAAAAACTTAGAGACAGATCTCCGTTATGGCTACCTATGTTAGGATGCCTATAATCATAAATCCAAAAGTTATTTAATAAGACTTTTTAACTAGAAAGCTATACACGACTAATGAAATAAAGTGATTATCAGCATGGTGAATGTTTAAGAAATAAAAAAATATTTAAGTCTTCTTACCAAGTTTTTGTGTCGAATTTGATCACAGGAGGTGCGAAGGGATATTTATCTGCAGATTAGAATAATAACATAAATAATTAGTAACAGTTGATTGTTCTAGCTAAACGAGTTTCTGACAGCAACACGACAAAAGTGCTACGTGATCTGACCTTGTACCACAAATACAATCGCATAAATGTTACATGTTAAGGGCACCGGATTTGTGTCCGCACGTGATTGATTGATGTTGCGTGTTCTATAAATGTCATGTGTGAACTTCAAAAAGGGAAAAATCGCCTATATGTTACGTATTAGACGCAGGATTTGTGCCTGCACGTGGTTTATTGATGTTGCGTGTTCTATAAATGTCACGTGTGAACTTATTCATATACCTAGGAAATATCCTGGATTAAGGCTGTTTTCTTAAAACCTAACGAACGGACGTGGTCTTGTTCTAACAACAATAGACCAAGAAGATCTCATCAGATCATTTCATTTGCAGCTTTGTAGATCTGCCAGAAAAATCGTTTTGAAATTTCTTATGGATGATGGGAAAACAACCTTCTTAAGGTTCTACACTTGATATTGTTTGTGCCAACAGATCTTTGTTTAGAATTGGACCAGTTTGATTCAACAAAAGTATTTGTGTTTACCATTTTGTGAATATGGATGAGACTGTGTAAATGGGTGAAAATGTGCAAGTGTGCAGACAGAAAATAGTGTTTGGTATAACGAAATTTGGAGGGAAAAGTAAGCAAGATATAAACGTAAAATGGATATATTGATATAAAAAGGTTTACATACAGAGTATATATAGGTTATGGAAAGTCATGAGTGAATGGATGCAATGGTTACTTTTGGTAAAAAGTCACACCCATTCACATATAACTGTCATGGTCGCATTCTCAACCATCATAACCATAATAACTGCCAACCTATGACATGTCAGCAATCCTAGTGAATCAACCTTATTGGTTGATAAATATCTTACATAATAATAATAATAACATTGTCTTAAATTCGACTTAGGCTACAAACATTTTGGACTTAAATTCCAACATTCCTCCCTAAGTCAAAATGTGATTCTGTCTTGTCTTCTACACAATGACTGAGAAGTCATTCTTGTTGTCTTTGTCTTCCTTTGTTTCTTCATTGCATCTACTTGTTGTTCCTTGTTCAAAATGACTGCTAAAGTGTTGTTCTTGGCATGGGTTAGTGGTGTCTTCTAATTTTACACCAAAGTGCTCCATTTTCTTGTAATTGTGAATATCTTTTGAAGGTTCTGTCACTTGATCATTCTGACCATCTTGGCATATTTCTTTGCCTTTGAAAGCATGTATTTCTTCTTCTAAGTGTGACACCTTTGCTGTTTTACTTTGCTGTTTTATAAAAGCAGATAAAGACATTCAAGAAATGGTTATAGCATTCTTTTATTTCTTGCCCATATATTTTTTCTAATCCAAGAATCTCAGCAATATAAGGAAATTTATTTGAAAAATCTACACCAAGGTATCCCCTAGTGCTTCAACAAGGATGTGAAGATCCATTAAATGGATCTCTTTTCCATTTATTTTGGGTGGAGAATTATCTGGTAGACCCTTTTTTAAGTATGCAGAATAGAACCACATATATGCTTCCATGAAATTCTTTCTAAAAATTTTCCATGTGTGACTGTTTAGATTATCTTCTTCAAGTAATTTTAGAAGTGTAATACAGTCACCAAAAGATTTAATTCTAAAAGGAAGATGTACACCTTCTATAATGACAAAGTCATTATCTTCTGCAGTGAAAGAATTTTGTGGACACATGTAATCTAGATGTCCATTCTCTTCACAAATACTGCAAGTATGTGTGAATGTGATTGCCTTTTCCTTGTGTTCTTCTTCCTTATGATCTTCCATGGCCTTTGAATCTTCATCTAGCATTCTGAAATATCCTTCCATATAGTCATTTTGCTTCTTGTTCATCTTATTCACATCAAAGTAACAATCTGTGGAAGATTGAAACATTGGAACAGGTTTACACCTGTTGCCTTTGAAAGTGAGTTCAAGGCTTTGTGCTTCCATTTGTTTGGCAGATAGGATGTTTAGAGAGATTTCTGGTGTGTAATACACACCAGGGATAATGAATATATTTGATCCTATTGTGATTTGCACCTCACCAATCCCATGTATAAACATGAGTTTTCTCTGTTCCTCCAATTTTTCAACAGAGAATTTTTCTTTCAGTTTTGTGAATAGATGCATGTTAGAGCAAACATGTCTATCTATCTTGTTGCTTACATACCAAATTTGATTCCAGCCTTGTTCATCAGTCCCTTCAACCATGAAGTCTGTGGGAATGTGAATATACTCTGGATATGCAATTTGGGTTGTGTGTTGTCTGTGAAGATGCCTAGTCCAACATCTTCTTTGAATTTTCCCTCATTTTTGCAGTTTCTTGCTATGTGCCCTCTCAGTTTGCATTTGAAGCAAACATAGTTTTTGTGCCTTTCAAGGTCCTCCTTCTTCTGTGATAACAAGTTGTTATGCACATGGATTTCTTCAAGTTTCTTTCTAAGCATTTCTTTGCAGTATTTGGAAATCTGTTTTATTTGATTTCCAATTGCAGTTTCACTGTTTCTTTTGACTTGTCTGTGGACAAAGTCCTTTTGTGATCTGTTGACAGTGAATCTCCCAGGGTTTTTGCTCTGATGCCACTTATTGTTTGTGCCAACAGATCTTTGTTTAGAATTGGACGAGTTTGATTCAACAAAAGTATTTGTGTTTACCATTTTGTGAATATGGATGAGACTGTGTAAATGGGTGAAAATGTGCAAGTGTGCAGACAGAAAATAGTGTTTGGTATAACGAAATTTGGAGGGAAAAGTAAGCAAGATATAAACGTAAAATGGATATATTGATATAAAAAGGTTTACATACAGAGTATATATAGGTTATGGAAAGTCATGAGTGAATGGATGCAATGGTTACTTTTGGTAAAAAGTCACACCCATTCACATATAACTGTCATGGTCGAATTCTCAACCATCATAACCATAATAACTGCCAACCTATGACATGTCAGCAATCCTAGTGAATCAACCTTATTGGTTGATAAATATCTTACATAATAATAATAATAACATTGTCTTAAATTCGACTTAGGCTACAAACATTTTGGACTTAAATTCCAACATTTGACAGGTAAGTGCTTGTGTTTAGTTTTGCATAACAGTCTATATAGTGATTTATATCAGTTCTTGGTCAAAACAAATGAGATTGTAATCACAAATTTACTGATCTCTTGTTCTAACCACAAGCAACGTCATAGTTAATCAAATCACATAGAAAAAGCGATTAAGATATGAGAAATAAATCAATCAATTATGAGTTAGAGAAAGATAGTAGACCAGGTAAGCGAATTCGCATATTAAAATATCCCCCTTCGTAAGGGCTGTTAGCTGGCCAGTGATGATTGCACAAAGGTGGTTGACATCAGGAATAGTATCTGTAAAATAATAATATAGTTTTATTGATTGAATGCCCAATTACATAAGATAGGATGTCTATCTATAATAGACATAGCTTGGAGAATAAGCCAACTAGCCCTAAACCTAATGGACTCAAACCCACAACCGGGTTTGGGCAATAATCTAATCGTCTAATAATCCCCCGCAGTTTGAACGGCAGCATCGTAGATGGACAAACTGGAATGAATGTTGAAAGCTGCTTCTTCTTTTCTTCATCTTCTTTTTTGTTTGTTCGAGCGGAAGCATTATTGTATTTGGCGGCATAGTTGTGTATTGCTTGCGGCATCCTTCTTTGCGTGACGATTGCTTTTACGTCATGGCTTGCTTTGCCTTTAGAAGGGAGCGGCAATTTGATGATCAACTTTTGTTGTCAAGAACAATGATCTTCGTCAATAAAAACAAATAGATGATGAAGAAAAAAATATAGTGGATCGATGGCAACTCAACATTTTTTTTGACGGCTAGAGTTTAGGGTTTATAAATAAAATACGAAATAAAGTCCTAAATAAAAAAACAATAAAGCGAAAAAAAACATGATCCCTCCGGATCACCGACAAGTAGCCGATGACCGGAGGTTAACAACTTTTATTGGTGGATCTTACCTAGAGCTCTGATACCATGTAAAATAATAATATAGTTTTATTGATTGAATGCCCAATTACATAAGATAGGATGTCTATCTATAATATACATAGCTTGGAGAATAAGCCAACTAGCCCTAAACATAATGGACTCAAACCCACAACCGAGTTTGGGCAATAATCTAATCGTCTAATAGTATTGTCCCTCCATAAGTCAATACCAACCAAGCAAAGTAAGCAAGCTCTCTAACAATTCTTTCACTGTGATCCGTCATCTTCACAAATAGATAATTGTAAACACCAAGTTCTAAGTTTTAAACTTGCACAATGTTCTTAGTTGTGAGAATGCAACGATTTAGTAAACCCGTCAACGAATGAGAAAAATGTGACAGAGTCATCACATGAATCATATTTTTCTTAAGGATCATATATCATAAGACACACCTCATCAGTCATCACATGAATCATGAATCATGTATGGAGTAATCTTGTTGTATTGCCGAACGTTTCTTTTTCTCATACCCCGCCAAAAAGCAACACAAAGTTGGGCTTTTTCCATGATTTAAGTTTTTTTAGTCAGATTTTGTACGTGTAGGTTATAATTATTTGTTTTTCTAAGATGGAAATAGTATTAAACTGTTTTATCTTATAGATTTGAGATAATACCATTATTTTTTAAGGATCTTTAAGATGGAAATGAGGTGTGTCTTACAAAGATCTTTAAAAAAAACATGATTCATGTGACGACTAATGATTATGTGTCACATTTTTCTCATTCTTTGACGGGTTTACTAAATTGTTACATTCACGCAACTAAGAACAATGTACAAGGTTTTAAAACTTAGAACTTGGTGTTTGTAATTTGCTCTTTGTGAAGATGACTAATCATACTGAAAGAATTAATAGGGAACTTACTTACTTTCAAGCTGATTAATTAGAGCTCTAGCTAGTTTACAACATATAATATATAACCCAAAAACTTAAAAAAACTTATGAATAGTAAAACATGGTCCATGAATGTATATATTGGTAATTTAGAAGTATCATAGATATTACTTGGGTGCAACTATGTAAAACACTTTAATGATACGAGCAAGTACCCGTGCATAGCTGTGTTGGTTTATAGTTTTGATAAAATGTTTCACAGCGACTGATTTGAATTCTGATTATTGTGTAACTATATATAACATTTCTAATAAAAATATGTAAAATTTACAGGAAAGCGTGTGATCTAACCAAGAGGAAACTTGCTGAAGTTCAGAAAGCCTTAGACATGGATGCAATGGTACTAAACCTATACTCATTTGTCTTCCATCAGGAATAGTATCGTCCCTCCATAAGTCAATACCAACCAAGCTTTGATCAGCTTGAAAGTAAGCGAACTCCCTAACAATTCTTTCACTATGATCCGTCATCTTCACAAACAGCAAATTGTGAACACCAAGTTCTAAGTTTTAAACCTTGCACAATGTTCTTAGTTGTGTGAATGCAACGATTTAGTAAACCCGTCAACGAATGAGAAAAATGTGACCGAGTCATCACATGAATAATATTTTTCTTAAGGATCATATATTGTAAGACACACCTCATCAGTCTTCACATGAATCATGAATCATATTAGACCTTTTCATTCCACATAAGCATGACACACATTTCCACTATTGTTAATAAAATGATAAACCTCTTCATCTTTTGTTAGACCTTTTCATAAACCACCATAGTCGATTATCTAATATGTATAATAATCAGCCATCAATGCAACCATTGACAACAACTTAATAACAAGCAATTAACTATCCATTATACAACTACAAACTATCTCACAAGTCCTAAGCAGGGCTTGAACAAAAAAAAAACATTTTGTTAAGGAGCTTCTCACACAACAAGCTTGATAAAGACAATTAACTATACAATATACAACTACAAACTAAACTTTTGCTTACATTTTATATAGGGTTTTGCTAACAAGTGCCCACTGGGCACAAGTTAGTGTGTAGTTAATATACACAAACTTTCTTAATTTATCAAAAAAGGTTTTGCTAACATGTGCCCACTAGGTATGTGTTAACATGTTTATAAAAGGTATGTTCTCGTTCATTTAAGAAAAAATTATGTTCAAACATAGTAATTTATCAAAGTTAAACTTTTGCTTACACTTTTTAAAATGAGCGGGCAAAACTAAACTTATTGCTTACATTTTTTTTTCTGTTGCATAAAACCAACAACCGCGAGCTAGAGCGGATAACGCAATCACAATAACTCCAACATAGTTGAACAAATACACACCAAAAAATCATGAATCGACTAAAGTAAAACCCACACGTATATGCTCCTAATACTTCGTGTATTAAGAGACGAGAAAAGAATGTTACCGTACAAAGACTCCTCCCCCTCACCTCTTTCTTGTAGAGATGAGGGGGGAGAAAAACCAACTCTAAAAGAGTTAAACTTGGCTGCTGACACAAAGGAGAAAACCTAGACTCGACTCTCGAATGCTTCAACTGTAACAAGTCTTCTTTGCAATATAAATAGCATGAGAACCGAATTCTATATTCCTATTTGACTATAATAAGGACTAAAGTTACAATATGAACCCCTAGACTTAGTAATACTTGCTAATATGGATATTATAATACAACAATTTCCACCTTAGTATCATATTAGCCATCTCCGATACGCAGCAGCTTCAACCAGCGCTGGAACCTCGGATAGGGGTGCGCCTTCATCCACGCACTAGTAGCAATAACCGCTACTAACAATAGCTTAGCTCCTGACTCTATCGAGAGTCCCTTTAGCCAAATAGCCTCCTTTGCAGCCTCTGTTAGTGTCATATACGCCGCTTCAGTTGTTGACAAAGCCTCCATGCGCAGCATCATAGCTTCCGAGCTTCCTGCACATCCTTGTATCATAAACCCGTACCTTGTGATTGATCTACCCATGATAGTGATCGATCTATCCATAGCGTAGTCAAAATCCACAAAAACATGTATGTTTGTCTGTAATCCACGATCGAACCTATCCAACATACCCACATCTACAGATGCTATGTCAGGTCTCGTGCAGACCATGTGATACTCCTAGCTTCCAACCGCATATGTATATGACCACTTACCATTCTTTTCCACATCACAGTCCCCTGATAGACTACCCTCCAATGACAGTATGGAGTGTCCCTCCAACAAAGTCTGTACCAACTTCCCGTTCTGAACCCTGGACTGTGACCCCCTCAGAGTATTACCACTCTGATCCCAAATGATCTCCATACCAAGTATATTTCCTTTTGCTTTATCCAGCAGTCCTATTGTATCCCAGATCTCAGCCTTGCACACCCGCAAGAAAAAACCATACCATCTATATAGAGAAATAGATGTATGAACATACATGGTGTATTGACTCACTCCAAAATAGTCAACTAAGTCAACCAAGGGTTCTTGGTCAACTAAGTCAAGCTATGAGAGAGAAAGTGATCAATTTATGATCCGTTGAAAGCACAGTGTTCTCACGGGTCGTTAATTCCCAGCGAGATTGAAATTGTGTTTTCGGAAAACGTTATGGGAATGAGTGATTGGGAACAGTAACCAGATAAAGATTTTGATTGATTTTTACACTACTGATTGCTTGAAATGATAATCGAACAGTATTAACAAACACAGAAAATCAGATAATCCTAAAAATGTAAATGTGTACTGGAAAAGTGGAAATATGCAAAAACAAACTACATGGGGTGAAAATGACTATTTTACAAACTTAATATTAAAAGAAAATTATATAAAAAAGAAAAATATTTTTTTGATTATTTTATTATTTTCTATTAATTAAAAACTATTTTAATTACTTAAAAACTATTTAAATTAACCTAAAATTACCAAATTATCAAATAAAGCTAAGAAAAATATAAATTCACTTTTAAAAATTCTAAAATAACTTAAAATTAATTTAAAAACTAAATTATATTTTTTTGCCTTTTTGTGGATTAATTAACTAATTTAAATTATGAAAAATAGAAAACTACCTTAGAAAATTATGAATTTTTTTATAAAACTAAATTATTGCTACAGGAACTTAGGAAAATTATAAAAACTTGATAAAAACTATTATCTAATTATTTAACTAATTACTAAGTTAATTATTACTTAAATACTAATATTAACTATTTTATTCAAGAAAAATAGAAAATGAACAGTGAAAATTATGAAAAATTACCTAAAATTATTTTATGACTTATAAAACCTAGGAAAATTATAAAAACCTACTGTTGTTAATTAAATTTAATAAAAATAATTATTAACTAATATTACCTATTTATTATTTAAACTAATATTAATTATTAAAAATACTAAATGAAAAGAGAAAAATCTGGAAAAATTACTAAAAATACTATGGACAAACAGGAACTTATGAAAATTATAAAAATGAATTTTTTTTCGAAAAAGCTGATCAATAAGCCAAATGGCTTAAATAGAAGCTATCACTTTCTTAAAAGTGATTATTTTTGGAATTTTCTTTTTGATAGATGTTTTAATAATGAAAATAAGCAACTTTTATGAAAACACTTTTTACAAAACTCAAAAATAAGCACTTTGCAGCCCTAATATATATATATATATATATATATATATATATATATATATATATATATATATATATATATATATATATATATATATATATATATATATATATATATATATATATATATATATATATAAACCGTATCGAATTCTATATCTATACATATAAGAACTACAAGTATATAATACATAAGTAAAGGATAAAATTCCGTTTTCTTTCTTGAACCAATATTGACGTGATATTTCCCGAAACGCGAGACCGTTTTCGCACGACTTTTACTTGGGCCTTCGATTTGTTTTAGCCCAACCCGATTCCTTTTATATTTTTTTTATTTATTTCTTTCTTTCGGACTGGACCGAGACCCCATTTCGTTTCTTGCCATTTCATTTCTTGCCATTTCATTTCTCTTTGTTCTCTATTGTCTCCTAACACGCTACCTAAACAAATAAACAATTATATATACTATACTTACTTTTTCAAACATGTAAAACCCTTTGGATATTATGTTTCTTTATCCACCAACAAAGAATCCCCTTTTGATTATTTTAAGATTTTTTGACTTTGCTTTTGACTAGACTTTATTAAATTTTTTAAAAACTTAAACATTACATGTTGGACTTAAACTTTCATTCTCACATAATCATTTTCTTTTCTTGTTCCTCTCTCGACTCGAACCCGACCACATTTCGAGATTCAAACTCTGTTATCTTTTTCTTTCCTTGTTTTCTTCTCGACACCACAGTAGCACGGTTCCACTTGAGACCTTTCTTTCTTAATTCTTTTCCTTGTCAACCCAAACCCTTCACGCCACATTCTTTCTTTTCTCTCTTTGCTTCACTCGACAACAACATCAAACCTCAAAGACCTTCACTTGCCACCTCAAAGACTTCCAACATCTTTTCCCTTTTCTCTCTTGTCGACTCAACACCAACATTCTTGCCACCCATCAACCCAACAACACTCAATCTCTCCTTCTCCCTTCTTCTCTTGTGTGCCAACATCACCAAACCGCCCTAAACCTAGCCTACACCATAAACTAATAAAAATTCCACACTTCACTTTTGAACATATATTAACCAAAGGTTTATGTGTTTCTTTAACCCCAACACATCATACCCCTTTACTTCCTTTTTCCTTAAAATCCTAAAAGCTTATTACCTAATGGATCTTGTGTTCCTATTACCCCAACCAAAGCTCACATGCTTCTCCCTTTTGTTTTGTTTATTCGAATAAGTACACAACCTTGTTTCCCTAACTCATATAATCTATACTAAAACAAATCAAAAGCCTCATTATAGCCCTCTTGATCCTACCACATTCGATTTGACTAAACCAAATAACCTTTTGACATCTTTGTTCCCATTCGATTGACCCATCAAGAACATATACCAAGTCTTCTCTATAAATACGTATACCTTCGAATCTCACTTCACTTCTTACTACACTCTAAAAAACTTTCCAACTCAAATCACAAAACACTTTCATTCTTTTTTCTCTTTTGCTCACTGCTGAAAACTAAGAAGTCTACACAAGATATTTAAGTTGTTTCCTAGTCCTTGGGTCGATATCTTGGATCGTGTTACTCGTCTCTCGTATCTTTCCTTACTCGTGGCTCCTCACCACCTAGTTGGTGTTGTAAGTTACTCGAATTCATTCTTTCTTTCGTTTTCTTGTTTTCCACTTAGCATGCATTTAAACTTAATAAAACTTAAAAACTAAAACATGTTTAAAACTCACAAAGTACTTTAGAATCGACTCGATGTCTTTCTATCTATACGTATAATTGATGCGCGTGGATTGAAACACGCACTTCGTTTTACCTCTCGAGGGATCTCGAGAAGCTTGCAATCCCCACCAGGCAGTGTACTTGACCGATGTAGTATAGTGTAGTGGCAAGTACCGGGGGATTGATCGTTCTCTCACAGGGAATAGTGTTCGTTAGGTTATAGACTACTCTAATTAAGGTTTAAGGGTGGAGGATGATTATTTTTGTATTTTTATATTTTTATGAAAGCAGTAAAATCTCGGTTTTGAAGGAGTGGGCGGAATTAGTTGCTAGTCAACTAACCCAAGTATCTACTTATGCGTTTTAAAATTAAAGTTTTGAGAAAACAATGGTGGGGAAAGTAGTGTTTACTTAGATTTCATTACTCCCTAACTATCTTTTACCATGTAATTAGTATGTTCAGTTTGCGTGGATGACGGGTTTATTCCTAACAAGTCGTAGGGAGTGCGTTCAATTCCC